>CM022302.1:38519027-38583823 GCA_011799875.1 Thinopyrum elongatum | reverse complement strand
ACATCTCCATATGAGATCCAATTACTTCTAATGAAATTCAAGAGACCTTAGTTATGATGATGCACTAGGTCCACAGCTGGTTCCTTGTGTATGTTCTCCAAAGGCGTTTGTCGAGTGCTCATTAAGAAAGTTTCTGTACAAATTTTTGAACGAACTCCTTAAGAAAAGTTCTCCAAAAGTTCACTATGAAAGAATCCTTTGAAGCATCAGGTCATCGCAAACGTGTTGACTACTTGTGGAGCCAAAATGGACTCCGTATAAGTCTGATATCCATGTTTCAGTTAACACTACGCAAACTGATTCCGAACGACAGTTACAGACTGGTTCTTGTGTAGTTGCATTCGATTTTTTTCATTCTACTTTACTAAACATCTCCATATGAGATCCAATTAATTCTAGGGAAATGCAAGAGACCTTAGTTATGATGATGCACTAGGTCCACAACTGGGACTTTGTGTATGTTCTCGAAAGACGTTTGTCGAGTGTTCATTAAGAAAGTTTCTGTACAAGTTTGTAAACGAACTCCTTAAGAAAAGTTCTCCAAAAGTTCCCTATGAAAGAATCCTTTGAAGCATCTGGTTGTCACAAACGTTTTGACTACTTGTGGACCTAAAACGGACTCCGTATGAGTCAAATATCCATGTTTCACTTAACACTTCGCCTAACTGATTCCGAACAGCAGTTACAGACTAGTTCTTTTGTAGTGCATTCGATTTTTTCCATTCTACGTCACTAAACATCTCCATATGAGATCCAATTACTTCTAGGGAAATTCAAGAGACCTTAGTTATGATGATGCACTAGGTCCACAGCTGGTTCTTTCTGTATGTTCTCGAAAGGCTTTTCTCGAGTGCTCATTAAGGAAGTTTCTGTACAATTTTTTAAACGAACTCCTTAAGAAAATTTCTCCAAAAGTTCCATCTGAAAGAATCCATTGAAGCATCTGGTTGTCACAAACGTTTGGACTACTTGTGGAGCGAAAACGGACTCGGTATGAGTCTGATATCCATGTTTCAGTTAACACTGCGCCAAACTGATTCCGAACGACAGTTACAGACTAGTTCTTGTGTAGTTGCATTCGATTTTTTCCATTCTACTTCACTAAACATCTCCATATGAGATCCAATTACTTCTAGGTAAATGCAAGATACCTTAGTTATGATGATGCACTAGGTCCACAACTGGGAATTTGTGTATGTTCTCGAAAGGCGTTTGTCGAGTGCTCATTAAGAAAGTTTCTGAACGAACTCCTTAAGAAAAGTTCTCCAAAAGTTCCCTATGAAAGAATCCTTTGAAGCATCTGGTGGTCACAAATGTTTTCATTACTTGTGGAGCCAAAACGGACTCCGTACGAGTCAGATATCCATGTTTCAGTTAACACTGCGCAGAACTGATTCCGAACAACAGTCACAGACTAGTTCTTGTGTAGTTGCATTCGATTTTTTCCATTCTACTTCACTAAACATCTCCATATGAGATCAATTACTTCTAGGGAAATTCAAGAGACCTTAGTTATGATGATGCACTAGGTCCACAGCTGGGACTTTGTGTATGTTCTCGAAAGGCGTTTGTCGATTGCTCATTAAGAAAGTTTCTGTACAAGTTTCTGAACGAACTCCTGAAGAAAAGTTCTCCAAAAGTTTTTTATGAACGAATCCTTTGAAGCATCTGATCGTCACAAACATTTTGACTACTTGTGGAGCAAAAACGGACTTCGTATGACTCAGATATCCATGTTTCAAATAACACTGCGCAAAACTGATTCCGATCGAGAGTTACAGACTAGTTCTTGTGTAGTTGCATTCGATTTTTTTCCATTCTACTTCACTAAATATCTCCATATGAGATCCAATTACTTTTAGGGAAATGCAAGAGACCTTAGTTATAATGATGCACTAGGTCCACAGCTGGTTCTTTGTGTATGTTTTCCAAAGGAGTTTGTCGTGTGCTCATTAAGAAAGTTTCTGTACAAGTTTCTGAACGAACTCCTTAAGAAAAGTTCTCCAAAAGTTTCCTATTAAAGAATCCATTGAAGCATCTGGTCATCACAAACGGTTTGACTACTTGTGGAGGCAAAACGGACTTCGTATGAGTCTGATATCCATGTTTCAGTTATCAATACGCAAAACTGTTTCCAAACAACAGTTACAGACTATTTCTTGTGTAGTTGCATTCGATTTTTTCCATTCTACGTCACTAAACATCTGCATATGAGATCCAATTACTTCTATGGAAATGCAAGAGACCTTAGTTATGATGATGAACTAGGTCCACAGTGTAACACCCCCCGGTGATTAGCAACAGTAATCACTTTTCATAATGACATGTTAGCATGATTAACAGTGCATAATCATCATTAGCATCATATTGCATTTCAACTCCTAACTCTAATTCAAATTAAAATGAAAGTGAAATATAAATGTTGTCCAACATAAAAACTAAAATGTTCGATAAATAACAAATATTGCAGAGCCTAGTCTAAAATTGAAACCAACAAATAATAAAATAATTTGGTGGCTCTAACATAATTAAAACAGTGAGGATTAATGCATATTAATTATTATAAAATTTGTGGGAGCTCCTATTGACTCCAAACTAATTTTTGGTAGTGGTAGGTAATGCCTAGTATTTGTTGGAGCAGTTCCTATATTTTACAAAATTCAATATGTGGCTTAACTATTTACTAAACTGAGAAAAGAAAATAAATAAAGAAAAAGATAAAAGAAAAACGAAACAGAAAAGGAAGAAAAGAGAAACCCCCCTTCCCCCCCCCACGGCCCAACTGGGCCACCGGCCCACCTCTCCCCTATATGGCCTCCCCCAGGAGGCCAAACCCTAATCCCCACCCCCCACCGACAGAATCCCCCCCACCCCCTCGCTCACACCCCCCCACCTGATCCAGAACCGGATCGGGCCAGCCCCGCGCCCGCGCTCGCCGAGCCCCGCGCCCACCGCGCGCTCGCCCTCGACGCCGCTGGACCGCGCCGCCGCCCGGAGCCCGCTCCACCTCGCCGGCCTGCCTCCTCCTCCCCACCGGTCTGCCTCCTCCGACGCCATCGCCGACCATCGTCGCCGTTCGCCTCCCCGCGCCCACTGCCCGTGCCCTACACCGCTCGGTGAGGCCCGGCTCCGGCCTCCTCCCTTCCCCTCGGTCACCGCCGACTCGCCGCGACTCGCGCCTGCTCACGCCGATGCGCGCACGCGCACGCTGCCCGCGCCCCGCGTCGGCTCGCGCTCGCTGCGCCGTTCGCTGCGGCCGCCTCCACTGCTGTCGCTGCGTGCGCCCGCTCGCCCCTACTGCTACGTGCCGCCGCGCAGCTGCTGCCCCGCTGCGTCTGCCTCGCACTCGCCTGCGCCGCCGCCGCCCTGCCACCCTTGGCCTCGCCTCGCCCGAGCCCAGCTCGCCGCCGTTGCCTACGCTCGCCCCTGTGCGCACGCTGACCCGTGGTGGACCGGACATGTCCGGCCCCCAAAGGGGACGCGTTGCGGACACGTCCGCTGGCCCCAGGGCCTATGACAGTGGGGGCCCACGCCCAAAAACGTTTTAATAAAAAAAAGTAAAAAAAAATTAATTAAAATAATTAATTAATTAAGTAATAGGTTAATTAATTCTGATTAGGTTAATCTAATTAACTAGTTAGTGTTAAATAAACAGTAATTAATTAGTTAAACCTAATTAACTAAATCAGTCTATGACAGGTGGGAACCACCCTGCCAGGACGCCTGCTGACATCAGCTTGATGTCATGCTGATGTCATCGCAGCACTGTTTCGGATATTGTTGATTTAAATAATTAAATAAATTTCAGAAATTAATAAAAACTTTAGAAAATCATATTAAATAATCCGTAACTCCGATGAAAATACTTTATACATGAAACTTGCTCAGAATTCCGATACGAACCCGGATACGCCCTCCGTATTCCCGTCAGACGCCCGCAGCTATAAGAACGTTGAACTTTTAGACCGTTTTCAGTAAATGAATAGTGCCCAACTTTAATTAAATAAATCCGAATAAATTCCTAAATTAACTAAATCATTTAGTTAGGCAGTAGAACACCCCGGCATATCATTTAGGCATGTCATACATGTTGTTTGCATTATTGCCGTGAATTTATTGTTTCTCTCCCCCTCCTTCTCTCTCTCGATAGACGCTGAGACCGACGACGCTGCACCTGGATACGACTACTCTACCGACGAGCAGCCCGTTGATGACCTTCCCCTCTTGCCAGAGCAACCAGGCAAGCCCCCCCGTTGAGCATTCCAGATATCGCCCACTCTATTCTCCTGCTTGCATTAGATTTTGCTACTGTTAATGTATGCTCCTATTCTGACGCATAGCCTGCTGTTGTAACCTGTTTATTGCTACCTTACCTGCCTATGATAAACTGTTTAGTATAGGTTGGTAATGAACCATCAGTGACCCCACCACCTTTTCCCTAATGCCCCTGCTTGATCATCGACGACTCGATCAACGTGATCGTCCACCAGAGACCGACACCTCACTTCACACCCCCTTAGTTGTACGACTCTGCGTAGTAACTATCGAGTGACGAGGGTGATACCTCGTAACGCACTCCCGATGAATACTCTGCAGTGTAGCTGTTCGGTCGTGGTCATCGAGGGTGATTCCTCCTTCTCCACTTCCGATACGACTCTGTCGTGCGACCCCTCAGTGTGAACCTCGAGGGTGATACCTCATACGTTGGCCCTGATGATTTCGTCGATTGGAATCCGCCGAGGGTGATTCCTCGGGTTTCCCCCTTGATGTTATGACCACACGATTACTTGACCTCTGTTACAGGCGGATCCACCCTGGTGGGTACCCGCTGGGGATCTATGATTTTTGGGTGTGCCGGAAGGGCACTCGAGTGTGACATTGTGGCGGAGCATCAGAGACTCTGATTGTCTCCGCTTGATACTAATTGAGCCTATTGGATTTGGGTGTGTGATCTGAGTGGGTCGACGTGCCCTATACGCACTACCACCACGTGGGATAATGGTTATGGGACCCTCTGTGAAGTACATTTCTCCGAAAGCTCGTCTGACATCACGATTCACCGTGCGGGCTGATTATCGGGATTGTGCTGGATACTTCACTGACGAGTTCAGTGTCGCGCCTGCACCCCGGCCAGTCTCGCAACGCGCAGGGTGCCCAGGGCGATGGCCCGAGACCTCTGGGTGCATAGGTTAGTCCGGCGTGCTGACCTCTCTGCCAAGCCTAGGTAGAGCGCTGCTTTGTGTTGATCTTCCGAGGACGGGCATTACCCAGCAAGTGTGTCCGGCCAGAGTTGATCGAGCGTGTTGGGTAACAGTAGTGCACCCCCGCAGGGATGAATCTTCTATCGATAGCCGGTCCTACGGTAAAGGACGCTCAGTTTGTGTATCCTGATCTACTACTTAAACTGGATACTTGTTACTTAATTGAAGCTTCGGGATCGCTTGGGAGTCGAGGAAGGATCTTTAAGCTGTACTTCAACATGTTTGCTAAATAAAATGCTATTCTACTCTCTTCTACTGCTGCAAGATGATGGCCTTGTGAAGATGTTTGAAGATGCTAGTCTTCGATAGGATTAGGCCTTCTCTCTATTCTGGCACTTCTGCATCCCAGTCCACGTATACAGCCTTTCTCCATTGATAATGTTGCATATGTAGCATAGATCCTTGCTTGCTGAGTACTTCAGATGAGTACTCATGGTTGCTTTACTTTCTCTTTTCCCCATATACCCCACCTTGATGATACATCAGACGATGGAGTCCAGGAGCCAGATGCCACCACCGGAGCCTACTACCAGGAGGGTCCAGAGGGTACTTACTACTGGATCGAGCCAGATGACCAGGAGTAGGATCGGAGGCTCCCAGGCAGGAGGCCAACGCCTTTCGATCTAGTGTTGCTGTTTGTGCTAGCCTTCTTAAGGCAAAACTTGTCTAACTATGTCTGTACTCAGATAATATTTGTATGACTGACTTATGTATTCGGATCTTCGGATCCCTGGTCTGTAATATTGTGGACCTCCGTTTAAATTGTGTTAGAATTGTGTTGTGATATCTTCCCGTGAGTCCCTGTGCTTGATCGTACACGTTTGCGTGTATGATTAGTGTACGGTTGAGTCGGGGGCGCCACACACAGCTGGGACTTTGTGTATATTCTCGAAAGGCGTTTGCCGAATGTTCATTAAAAAGTTTTAATACAAGTTTCTAAAAGAACTCTTTAAGAAAAGTTCTCCAAAAGTTCCCTATGAAAGAATATTTTGAAGCATTTGGTCGTCATAAATGTTTTGACTACTTGTGGGAAAAACGGACTCCGTATGAGTCAGATATCCATGTTTAAGTTAATACTGCGCCAAACTGATTACGAACGACAGTTACAAACTAGTTCTTGTGTAGTTGCATTCGATTTTTACCATTCTACTTCACTAAAAATCTCCATATGAGATCCAATTACTTCTAGGGAAATGCAAGAGACCTTAGTTATGATGATGCACTAGGTCCACAGCTGGTTCTTTGTGTATGTTCTCCAAAGGCTTTTGTCGAGTGCTCATTAAGAAAGTTTCTGTACAATTTTTTGAACGAACTCCTTAAGAAAAGTTCTCCAAAAGTTCCATATGAAAGAATCCTTTGAAGCATCCGGTCCTCACAAGCGTTTTGACTACTTGTGGAGCCAAAACGGACTCGGTATGAGTCAGATATCCATGTTTCAGTAAACACTGCGCCGAACTGATTCCGAACGACAGTTACAGACTAGTTCTTGTGTAGTTGCATTCAATTTTTTCCATTCTACTTCACTAAACTTCTCCATATGAGATCCAATTACTTCTAGGTAAAAGCAACAGACCTTAGTTATGATGATGCACTAGGTCCACAACTGGGAATTTGTGTATGTTCTCGAAAGGTGTTTGTCAAGTGCTCATTCAGAAAGTTTCTGTACAAGTTTCTGAATGAAATCCTTAAGAAAAGTTCTCCAAAAGTTCCCTATGAAAGAATCCTTTGAAGCATCTGGTCGTCACAAATCTTTTGACTACTTGTGGAGCAAAAATGGACTTCGTATGAGTCTGATATCCATGTTTCAGTTAACACTATGCAAAACCGATTCCGAACAACAGTTACAGACTAGTTCTTGTTTAGTTCCATTCGATTTTTTCCTTTCTACTTCACTAAACATCTCCATATGAGATCCAATTACTTCTAATGAAATGCAAGAGACCTTAGTTATGATGATGCACTAGGTCCACAGCTGGTTCTTTGTGTATGTTCTCCAAAGGCGTTTGTCGAGTGCTCATTAAGAAAGTTTCTGTACAATTTTTTGAACGAACTCCTTAAGAAAAGTTCTCCAAAAGTTCCCTATGAAATAATCCTTGGAAGCATCAGGTCGTCACAAACGTGGTGACTACTTGTGGAGCCAAAATGGACTCCGTATGAGTCTGATATCCATGTTTCAGTTAACACTGCGCAAACTGATTCCGAACGACAGTTACAGACTGGTTCTTGTGTAGTTGCATTCGATTTTTTTCATTCTACTTTACTAAACATCTCCATATGAGATCCAATTACTTCTAGGGAAATGCAAGAGACCTTAGTTATGATGATGCACTAGGTCCACAACAGGGACTTTGTGTATGTTCTCGAAAGGCGTTTGTCGAGTGTTCATTAAGAAAGTTTCTGTACAAGTTTGTAAACGAACTCCTTAAGAAAAGTTCTCCAAAAGGTCCCTATGAAAGAATCCTTTGAAGCATCTGGTGGTCACAAACGTTTTGATTACTTGTGGAGCCAAAACGGACTCCGTACGAGTCAGATATCCATGTTTCAGTTAACACTGCGCAAAACTGATTCCGAACGACAGTTACAGACAAGTTCTTTTGTAGTTGCATTCGATTTTTTCAATTCTACTTCACAAAACATCTCCATATGAGATCCAATTATTTCTAGGGAAATTCAAGAGATCTTAGTTATGATGATGCACTAGGTCCACAGCTGGGACTTTGTGTATGTTCTCGAAAGGCGTTTGTTGATTGCTCATTAAGAAAGTTTCTGTACAAGTTTCTGAACGAAGTCATGAAGAAAAGTTCTCCAAAAGTTTCCTATGAAAGAATCCTTTGAAGCATCTGGTCGTCACAAACATTATGACTACTTGTGGAGCAAAAACGGACTTCGTATGACTCAGATATCCATGTTTCAGTTAACACTGCGCAAAACTGATTCCGATCGAGAGTTACAGACTAGTTCTTGTGTAGTTGCATTCGATTTTTTTACATTCTACTTCACTAAATATCTCCATATGAGATCCAATTACTTCTAGGGAAATGCAAGAGACCCTAGTTATGATGATGCACTCGGTCCACAACTGGTTCTTTGTGTAAGTTTTCCAAAGGCGTTTGTCGAGTGCTCATTAAGAAAGTTTCTGTACAAGTTTCTGAACGAACTCCTTAAGAAAAGTTCTCCAAAAGTTTCCTATTAAAGAATACGCTGAAGCATCTGGTCGTCACAAATGGTTTGACTACTTGTGGAGCAAAAACGGACTTCGTATGAGTCTGATATCCATGTTTCAGTTATCAATACGCAAAACTGTTTCCAAACAACAGGTACAGACTAGTTCTTGTGTAGTTGCATTCGGTTTTTTCCATTCTACTTCACTAAACATCTGCATATGAGATCCAATTACATCTATGGAACTGCAAGAGACCTTAGTTATGATGATGAACTAGGTCCACAGCTGGGACTTTGAGTATGTTCTTGAAAGGCATTTGTCGAATGTTCATTAAGAAAGTTATTGTACAAGTTTCTAAAAGAACTCTTAAGAAAAGTTCTCCAAAAGTTCCCTATGAAAGAATATTTTGAATCATCTGGTCATCACAAACGTTTTGACTACTTGTGGAGAAAAAACGGACTCCGTATGAGTCAGATATCCATGTTTAAGTTAATACTGCGCCAAACTGATTCCGAACGACAGTTACAAAGTAGTTCTTGTGTAGTTGCATTCCATTTTTACCATTCTACTTCACTAAACATCTCCATATGAGATCCAATTACTTCTATGGAAATGCAAGAGACCTTAGTTATGATGATGCACTAGGTCCATAGCTGGTTCTTTGTGTATGTTCACCAAAGGCTTTTGTCGAGTGCTCATTAAGAAAGTTTCTGTACAATTTTTTGAACGAACACCTTAAGAAAAGTTCTCCAAAAGTTCCATATGAAAGAATCCTTTGAAGCATCTGGTCCTCACAAACATTTTGACTGCTTGTGGAGCCAAAACGGACTCGGTATGAGTCAGATATCCATGTTTCAGTTAACACTGCGCCAAACTGATTCCGAACGACAGTTACAGACTAGTTCTTGTGTAGTTGCATTCAATTTTTTCCATTCTACTTCACTAAACATCTCCATATGAGATCCAATTGCTTCTAGGTAAATTCAAGAGACCTTATTTATGATGATGCACTAGGTCCACAACTGGGAATTTGTGTATGTTCTCGAAAGGTGTTTGTCAAGTGCTCATTAAGAAAGTTTCTGTACAAGTTTCTGAATGAAATCCTTAAGAAAAGTTCTCCAAAAGTTCCATATGAAAGAATCCTTTGAAGCATCTAGTCGTCACAAATGTTTTGACTACTTTTGGAGCAAAAACGGACTTCGTATGAGTCTGATATCCATGTTTCAGTTAATACTACGCAAAACCGATTCGGAACGACAGTTACAAACTAGTTCTTGTTTTGTTCCATTCGATTTTTTCCATTCTACTTGACGAAGCATATCCATATGAGATCCAATTACTTCTAATGAAATGCGAGAGACCTTAGTTATGATGATGCACTAGGTCCACAGCTGGTTCTTTGTGTATGTTCTCCAAAGGCGTTTGTCGAGTGCTCATTAAGAAAGTTTCTGTACAATTTTTTGAACGAACTCCTTAAGAAAAGTTCTCCAAAAGTTCCGTATGAAAGAATCCTTTGAAGCATCTAGTCGTCACAAATGTTTTGACTACTTGTGGAGCCAAAACGGACTCCGTATGAGTCAGCTATCCATGTTTCACTTAACACTGCGCCTAACTGATTCCGAACAACAGTTACAGACTAGTTCTTTTGTAGTGCATTCGATTTTTTCCATTCTACGTCACTAAACATCTCCATATGAGATCCAATTACTTCTAGGGAAATTCAAGAGACCTTAGTTATGATGATGCACTAGGTCCACAGCATGGACTTTGTGTATGTTCTCGAAAGGCGTTTGTCGATTTCTCATTAAGAATGTTTCTCTACAAGTTTCTGAACGAACTCCTGAAGAAAAGTCCTCCAAAAGTTCCCTATGAAAGCATCTTTTGAAGCATCTGGTTGTCACAAACATTTTGACTACTTGTGGAGAAAAAAGCGACTCCGTATGAGTCAGATATCCATGTTTAAGTTAATACTGCGCCAAACTGATTCCGAACGACAGTTACAAACTAGTTCTTGTGTAGTTGCATTCGATTTTTACCATTCTACTTCACTAAACATCTCCATTTGAAATCCAATTACTTCTAGGGAAATGCAAGAGACCTTAGTTATGATGATGCACTAGGTCCACAGCTGGTTCTTTGTGTATGTTCTCCAATGGCTTTTCTCGAGTGCTCATTAAGGAAGTTTCTGTACAATTTTTTGAACGAACTCCTTAAGAAAAGTTCTCCAAAAGTTCCATATGAAAGAATCCTTTGAAGCATCTGGTCGTCACAAACGTTTTTACTACTTGTGGAGCCAAAACGGACTCGGTATGAGTCAAATATCCATGTTTCAGTTAACACGGCGCCAAACTGATTCCGAACGACAGTTACAGACTAGTTCTTGTGTAGTTGCATTTGATTTTTTCCATTCTACTTCACTAAACATCTCCATATGAGATCCAATTACTTCTAGGTAAATGCAAGAGACCATAGTTATGATGATGCACTAGGTCCACAACTGGGAATTTGTGTATGTCCTCGAAAGGCGTTTGTCGAGTGCTCATTAAGAAAGTTTCTGTACAACATTCTGAATGAAATCCTTAAGAAAATTTCTCCAAAAGTTCCCTATGAAAGAATCCTTTGAAACATCTGGTCATCACAAATGTTTTGACTACTTGTGGAGCAAAAACGGACTTCGTATGAGTCTGATATCCATGTTTCAGTTTACACTACGCAAAACCGATTCCGAACGACAATTACAGACTAGTTCTTGTTTAGTTGCATTCGATTTTTTCCATTCTACCTCACTAAACATCTCCATATGAGATCCAATGACTTCTAATGAAATGCAAGAGACCTTAGTTATGATGATGCACTAGGTCCACAGCTGGTGCTTTGTGTATGTTCTCCAAAGGCGTTTGTCGGGTGCTCATTAAGTAAGTTTCTGTACAATTTTCTGAATGGACTCCTTAAGAAAAGTTCTCCAAAAGTTCCCTATGAAAGAATCCTTTGAAGCATCAGGTCGTCACAGACGTGTTGACTACTTGTGGAGCAAAAATGGACTCTGTATGAGAATAATATCCATGTTTCAGTTAACATTGCGCAAACTGATTCCGAACGACAGTTAGAGACTGGTTGTTGTGTAGTTGCATTCGATTTTTTTTCATTCCACTTTACTAAACATCTCCATATGAGATCCAATTACTTATAGGGAAATGCAAGAGACCTTAGTTATGATGATGCACTAGGTCCACAACTGGGACTTTGTGTATGTACTCGAAAGGCGTTTGTCGAGTATTCATTAAGAAAGTTTCTGTACAAGTTTGTAAACGAACTCCTTAAGAAAAGTTCTCCAAATGTTCCCTATGAAAGAATCCTTTGAAGCATCTGGTCGTCACAAACGTTTTTACTACTTGTGGAGCCAAAACGGACTCTGTTTGAGTCAGATATCCATGTTTCACTTAACACTGCGCCAAACTGATTCCGAACGACAGTTACAGACTAGTTCTTGTGTAGTTGCATTCGATTTTTTTCCATTCTACTTCACTAAACATCTCCATATGAGATCCAATTACTTCTATGGAAATGCAAGAGACCTTTTTTATGATGTTGCACTAGGTCCACAGCTGGGACTTTGTGTATGTTCTCGAAAGGCGTTTGTCTAGTGCTCATTAAGAAAGTTTCTGAACGAACTCCTTAAGAAATGTTCTCCAAAAGTTCCCTATGAAAGAATCCTTTGAAGCATCTGGTGGTCACAAACGTTTTAATTACTTGTGGAGTCAAAACGGACTCCATACGAGTCAGATATCCATGTTTCAGTTAAAACTGCACAAAACTGATTCCGAACGATAGTTACATACTAGTTCTTGTGTAGTTGCATTCGATTTCTGCCATTCTACTTCACTAAACATCTCCATATGAGATCCAATTACTTCTAGGGAAATGAAAGATACCTTAGCTATTATGATACACCAGGTCCATAGTTGGGACTTTGTGTATGTTCTCAAAAGGCGTTTGTCGAGTGCTCATTAAGAAAGTTTCTGAACGAACTCCTTAAGAAAAGTTCTCCAAAAGATCCCTATTAAAGAATGCTTTGAAGCATCTGGTGATCACAAATGTTTTGATTACTTGTGGAGCCAAAACGGACTCCGTACGAGTCAGATATGCATGTTTAAGTTAATACTGCGCCAAACTGATTCCGAACAACAGTTACAAAGTAGTTCTTGTGTAGTTGCATTCGATTTTTACCATTCTACTTCACTAAACATCTCCATATGAGATCCAATTAGTTCTAGGGAAATGCAAGAGACCTTAGTTATGATGATGCACTAGGTCCACAGCTGGTTCTTTGTGTATGTTCTCCAAAGGCTTCTCTCGTGTGCTCATTAAGAAAGTTTCTGTACAATTTTTTGAACGAACTCCTTAAGAAAAGTTCTCCAAAAGTTCCATATGAAAGAATCCTTTGAAGCATTTGTTCGTCACAAATGTTTTGACTACTTGTGGAGCCAAAACAGACTCGGTATGAGTCAGATATCCATGTTTCAGTTAACACTATGCCAAACAGATTCCGAACGACAGTTACAGACTAGTTCTTGTGTAGTTGCATTCGATTTTTTCCATTCTACTTCACTAAACATCTCCATATGAGATCCAATTACTTCAAGGTAAATGCAAGAGACCTTAGTTATGATGATGCACTAGGTCCACAACTGGGAATTTGTGTATGTTCTCGAAAGGCGTTTGTCGAGTGCTCATTAAGAAAGTTTCTGTACAAGTTTCTGAACGAACTCCTTAAGAAAAGTTCTCCAAAAGTTCCCTATGAAAGAATCCTTTGAAGCATGCGGTGGTCGCAAATGTTTTGATTACTTGTGGAGCCAAAACATACTCCGTACGAGTCAGATATCCATGTTTCAGTTAACACTGCGCAAAACTTATTCTGAACGACAGTTACAGACTAGTTCTTGTGTAGTTGCATTTGAGTTTTTCCATTCTACTTCACTAAACATCTCCATATGAGATCCAATTACTTCTAGGGAAATGCAAGAGACCTTAGTTATGATGATGCACTAGGTCCACAGCTGGCACTTTGTGTATGTTCTCGAAAAGCGTTTGTCGAGTGCTCATTAAGAAAGTTTTTGTACAAGTTTCTGAACGAACTCCTTAAGAAAAGTTCTCCAAAGGTTTCCTATGAAAGAATAATTTGAAGCATCTGATCGTCACAAACATTTTGACTAATTGTGGACCAAAAAACGGACTTCGCATGAGTCAGATATCCATGTTTCAGTTAACACTGCGACAAACTGATTCCGAACGACAGTTACAGACTAGTTCTTGTGTAGTTGCATTTGTGCTTTTCCATTCTACTTCACTAAACTGCTCCATATGAGATCCAATTACTTCTAGGGAAATGCAAGAGACCTTAGTTATGATGATGCACTAGGTCCACAGCTGGCACTTTGTGTATGTTCTCGAAAAGCGTTTGTCGAGTGCTCATTAAGAAAGTTTTTGTACAAGTTTCGGAACGAACTCCTTAAGAAAAGTTCTCCAAAAGTTTCCTATGACAGAATAATTTGAAGCATCTGGTCGTCACAAACGTTTTGACTACTTGTGGAGCAAAAAACGGACTTCGCATGAGTCAGATATCCATGTTTCAGTTAACACTGCGCAAAACTGATTCCGAACGACAGTTACAGACTAGTTCTTGTGTAGTTGCATTCGATTTTTTCCATTCTACTTCACTAAACATCTCCATATGAGATAAAATTACTTCTAGGGAAATGCAAGAGACCTTAGTTATGATGATGCACTAGGTCCATAGCTGGTTCTTTGTGTATGTTCTCTGAAGATGATTGTCGAGTGCTCATTAAGAAAGATTCTTTATAATTTTCTGAACAAACTTCTTAAGAAAAGTTCTCCAAAAGTTCGCTATGAAAGAATCCTTTGAAGCATCAGGTCATGACAAATGTTTTGACTACTAGGGACTCCGTATGAGTCAGATATCCATGTTTCAGTTAACACTTCGCAAAACTGATTCCGAACGATAGTTACAGACTAGTTCTTGTCTAGTTGCATTCGATTTTTTCCATTCTACTTCACTAAACCTCTCCATATGAGATCCCAATACTTCTAGGGAAATGCAAGAGATCTTAGTTATGATGATACACTAGGTCCACAGCCTGGACTTTGTGTATGTTCTCGAAATGCGTTTGTCGAGTGCTCATTAAGAAAGTTTCTCAACGAATTCCTTAAGAGAAGTTCTCCAAAAGTTCCTTATGAAGGAATTCTTTGAAGAATCTGGTGGTCACAAACATTTTGATTACTTGTGGAGCCAAAACGGGCTCCGTAAGAGTTAGATGTCCATGTTTCAGTTAACAATGCGCAAAACTGATTCCGAACGACAGTTACAGACTAGTTCTTGTGTAGTTGCATTCGATTTTTTCCATTCTAGTTCACTAAACATCTCCATATGAGATCTAATTACTTCTAGGGAAATGCAAGAGACCTTAGTTATGATGATGCACTACGTCCACAGCTGGGACTTTGTGTATGTTCCCGAAAGGCGTTTCTCGAATGCTCATTAAAAAAGTTTATGTCCAGGTTTATGAACGAACTCCTGAAGAAAAGTTCTCCAAAAGTTTCCTATGAAAGATTCCTTTGAAGCTTCTGGTCGTCACAAATGTTTTGACTATTTGTGGAGCAAAAACGGATTTCGTATGAGTCAGATATCCATGTTTCAATTAACACTGCACAAAACTGATTCCGATCGACAGTTACAGACTAGTTCTTGTGTAATTGCATTCGATTTTTTTATTCTACTTTACTAAACATCTCCATATGAGATCCATTTTCTTCTAGGGAAATGCAAGAGACTATATTTATGATGTTGCACTAGGTCCACAGATGGGACTTTCTGTATGTTCTCGAAAGGCGTTTGTCGAGTGCTCATTAAGAAAGTTTTTGAACGAACTCCTTAATAAAAGTTATACAAAAGTTCCCTATGAAAGAATCCTTTGAAGCATCTGGTGGTCACAAACGTTTTGACTACTTGTGGAGCCAAAACGAACTCCGCATGAGTCGGATATCCATGTTTCACTTAACACTGCGCCAAACTGATTCCGAACGACAGTTACAGACTAGTTCTTGTGTAGTTCCATTCGATATTTTTCCATTCTACTTCACAAAACATCTCCATATGAGATCCAATTACTTCTAGGGAAATGCAAGAGACCTTAGTTATGATGATGCACTAGGTCCACAGCTGGTTTTTTGTGTATGTTCTCCAAAGGCGTTTGTCGAGTGCTCATTAAGAAAGTTTGTGTACAATATTCTGAACGAACTCCTTAAGAAAAGTTCTCCAAAAGTTCCCTATGAAAGAATCCTTTGAAGCATCAGGTCGTCATAAACGTGTTGACTACTTGTGGAGCCAAAACGGACTCCGTATGAGTAAGATGTCCATGTTTCAGTTAACACTGCGCAAAACTGATTCCGAACGACAGTTACAGACTAGTTCTTGTGTAATTGCATTCTATTTTTTTCCATTCTACTTCACTAAACATCTCCCTATGAGATCCAATTACTTCTAGGTAAATGCAAGAGACCTTAGTTATGATGTTGCACTAGGTCCACAGCTGGGACTTTGTGTATGTTCTCGAAAGGTGTTTGTCAAGTGCTCATTAAGAATGTTTCTGAACGAACTCCTTAAGAAAGTTTCTCCAAAAGTTCCCTATGAAAGAATCCTTTAAAGCATCTGGTAGTCACAAATGTTTTGATTACTTGTGGAGCCAAAACCGACTCCATACGAGTCAGATATCCATGTTTCAGTTAACACTGCGCAAAATTGATTCCGAACGATAGTTACAGACTAGTCTTGTGTAGTTGCATTCGATTTTTTCCATTCTACTTCATTAAACATCTCCATATGAGATCCAATTACTTCTAGGGAAATGCAAGTGACCTTAGTTATGATGATACACTAGGTCCACACCTAGGACTTTGTGTATGTTCTCCAAAGGCGTTTGTCGAGTGCTCATTAAGAAAGTTGCTGAACGAACTCCTTAAGAAAAGTTCGCCAAAACTTCCCTATGAAAGATTCTTTTGAAGCATCTGGTGGTCACAAATGTTTTGATTACTTGTGGAGCCACAACGGAATCAGTACGAGTCAGATATCCATGTTTCAGTTAACACTACACAAAACTGATTCCGAACGACCGTTACAGAATAGTCTTGTGTAGTTGCATTCGATTTTTTCCATTCTACTTCACTAAACATCTCCCTATGAGATCTGGGTACTTCTAGGGAAATGCAAGAGTCCTTAGTTATGATGATACACTAGGTCCACAGCTGGGACTTTGCGTATGTTCTCGAAAGGCGTTTGTCGAGTGCTCATTAAGAAAGTTTCTGAACGAACTCCTTAAGAAAAGTTCTCCAAAAGTTCCCTATGAAAGAATCCTTTGAAGCATCTCGTGGTCACAAACATTTTGATTACTTGTGGAGCCAAAATGGACTCCGTACGCTTCAGATGTCCATGTTTCAGTTAACACTACGCAAAACTGATTCCGAACGACAGTTAATGACTAGTTCTTGTGTAGTTGCATTCGATTTTTTCCATTCTACTTCACTAAACATCTCTATATGAGATCCAATTACTTCTAGGGAAATGCAAGAGACCTTAGTTATGATGATGCACTACGTCCACAGCTGGGACTTTGTGTATGTTCTCGAAAGGCGTTTGTCAATTGCTCTTTAAAAAAGTTTATGTACAAGTTTCTGAACGAACTCCTGAAGAAAAGTTCTCCAAAAGTTTCCTATGCAAGAATCCTTTGAAGCTTCTGGTCGTCACAAATATTTTGACTACTTGTGGAGCAAAAACAGACTTCGTATGAGTCAGATATCCATGTTTCAGTTAACACTTCGCAAAACTGATTCCGAACGACAGTTACAGACTAGTTCTTATGTAGTTGCATTCAATTTTTTCCATTCTACTTCACTAAACATCTCCATATGATATCCCATTACTTCTAGGGAAATGCAAGAGACCTTAGTTATGATGATACACTAGGTCCACAGCTGGGACTCTGTGTATGTTCTCGAAAGGCGTTTGTCGAGTGCTCATTAAGAAAGTTTCTGAACGAACTCCTTAAGAAAAGTTCTCCAAAAGTTCCCTATGAAAGATTCCTTTGAAGCATCTGGTGGTCACAAATATTTTGATTACTTGTGGAGCCAAAATGGACTCCGTACGAGTCAGATATCCATGTTTCAGTTAACACTGCGCAAAACTGATTCCGAACGACAGTTACAGACTAGTTCTTGTGTAGTTGCGTTCCATTTTTTTCATTCTACTTTACTAAACATGTCCGTATGAGATCCAATTACTTATAGGGAAATGCAAGAGACCTTAGTTATGATGATGCACTAGGTCCACAACTGGGACTTTGTGTATCTTCTCGAAAGGCGTTTGTCGAGTATTCATTAAGAAAGTTTCTGTACAAGTTTGTAAACGAACTCCTTAAGAAAAGTTCTCCAAATGTTCCCTATGAAAGAATCCTTTGAAGCATCTGGTCGTCACAAACGTTTTTACTACTTGTGGATCCAAAACGGACTCTGTTTGAGTCAGATATCCATGTTTCACTTAACACTGCGCCAAACTGATTCCGAACAACAGTTACAGACTAGTTCTTGTGTAGTTGCATTCGATTTTTTTTCCATTATACTTCACTAAACATCTCCATATGAGATCCAATTACTTCTATGGAAATGCAAGAGACCTTATTTATGATGTTGCACTAGGTCCACAGCTGGGACTTTGTGTATGTTCTCGAAAGGCGTTTGTCTAGTGCTCATTAAGAAAGTTTCTGAACGAACTCCTTAAGAAATGTTCTCCAAAAGTTCCCTATGAAAGAATCCTTTGAATCATCTAGTGGTCACAAATGTTTTAATTTCTTGTGGAGTCAAAACGGACTCCATACGAGTCAGATATCCATGTTTCAGTTAAAATTGCACAAAACTGATTCCGAACGATAGTTACATACTAGTTCTTGTGGAGTTGCATTCGATTTTTTCCATTCTACTTCACTAAACATCTCCATATGAGATCCAATTACTTCTAGGGAAATGAAAGAGACCTTAGCTATTATGATAGACCAGGTCCATAGTTGGGACTTTGTGTATGTTCTCGAAAGGCGTTTGTCGAGTGCTCATTAAGAAAGTTTCTGAAAGAACTCCTTAAGAAAAGTTCTCCAAAAGATCCCTATTAAAGAATCCTTTGAAGCATCTGGTGATCACAAATGTTTTGATTACTTGTGGAGCCAAAACGGACTCCGTACGAGTCGGATATCCATGTTTCAGTTAACACTGCGCAAAACTGATTCCGAACGACAGTTACAGACTAGTTCTTGTGTAGTTGCATTTTATTTTTTCCATTCTATTTCACTAACTATCTCCATATGAGATCCAATTACTTCTAGGGAAATGCAAGAGACCTTAGTTATAATGATGCACTAGGTCCACAGCTGGTTCTTTGTGTATGTTCTTCAAAGGCGTTTGTCGAGTGCTCATTAAGAAACTTTCTGTACTAGTTTCTGAACGAACTCCTTAAGAAAAGTTCTCCAAAAGTTTCCTATTAAAGAATCCCTTGAAGCAACTGGTCGTCACCAACGGTTTGACTACTTGCAGAGCAAAAACGGACTTCGTATGAGTCTGACATCCATATTTCAGTTAACACTACACAAAACTGATTCCAAACAACAGTTACAGACTAGTTCTTGTGTAGTTGCATTTGATTTTTTCCATTCTACTTCACTTAACATCTCCATATGAGATAAAATTACTTCTAGGGAAATGCGGGAGACCTTAGTTATGATGATGAACTAGGTCCACAGCTGGGACTTTGTGTGTGTTCTCGAAAGGCCTTTGTCGAGTGTTCATTAAGAATGTTTTTGTACATGTTTCTAAACGAACTCCTTAAGAAAAGTTCTCCAAAAGTTCCCTATGAAAGAATATTTTGAAGAATCTGGTCGTCACAAACATTTTGACTACTTCTGGAGAAAAAACGGACTCCGTATGAGTCAGATATGCATGTTCAAGTTAATACTGCGCCAAACTGATTCCGAACAACAGTTACAAACTAGTTCTTGTGTAGTTGCATTCGATTTTTACCATTCTACTTCACTAAACATCTCCATATGAGATCCAATTAGTTCTAGGGAAATGCAAGAGACCTTAGTTATGATGATGCACTAGGTCCACAGCTGGTTCTTTGTGTATGTTCTCCTAAGGCTTCTCTCGTGTGCTCATTAAGAAAGTTTCTGTACAATTTTTTGAACGAACTCCTTAAGAAAAGTTCTCCAAAAGTTCCATATGAAAGAATCCTTTGAAGCATCTGTTCATCACAAATGTGTTGACTACTTGTGGAGCCAAAATGGACTCGGTATGAGTCAGATATCCATGTTACAGTTAACACTGTGCCAAACTGATTCCTAATGACAGTTACAGACTAGTTCTTGTGTAGTTGCATTCGATTTTTTCCATTCTACTTCACTAAACATCTCCATATGAGATCCAATTACTTCGAGGTAAATGCAAGAGACCTTAGTTATGATGATGCACTAGGTCCACAACTGGGAATTTGTGTATGTTCTCGAAAGGCATTTGTCGAGTACTCATTAAGAAAGTTTCTGTACAAGTTTCTGAACGAACTCCTTAAGAAAAGTTTTCCAAAAGTTCCCTATGAAAGAATCCTTTGAAGCATCCGGTGGTCGCAAACATTTTGATTACTTGTGGAGCCAAAACATACTCCGTACGAGTCAGATATCCATGTTTCAGTTAACACTGCGCAAAACTGATTCCGAACGACAGTTACAGACTAGTTCTTGTGTAGTTGCATTTGAGTTTTTCCATTCTACTTCACTAAACATCTCCATATGAGATCCAATTACTTCTAGGGAAATGCAAGAGACCTTAGTTATGATGATGCCATAGGTCCACAGCTGGCACATTGTGTATGTTCTCGAAAAGCGTTTGTCGAGTGCTCATTAAGAAAGTTTTTTTGCAAGTTTCTGAATGAACTCCTTAAGAAAAGTTCTCCAAAGGTTTCCTATGAAAGAATAATTTGAAGCATCTGATCGTCACAAACATTTTGACTAATTGTGGACCAAAAAAAAGGACTTCGCATGAGTCAGATATCCATGTTTCAGTTAACACTGTGACAAACTGATTCCGAACGACAGTTACAGACTAGTTCTTGTGTAGTTGCATTTGTGTTTTTCCATTCTACTTCACAAAACTTCTCCATATGAGATCCAATTACTTCTAGGGAAATGCAAGAGACCTTAGTTATGATGATGCACTAGGTCCACAGCTGGCACTTTGTGTATGTTCTCGAAAAGCGTTTGTCGAGTCCTCATTAAGAAAGTTTTTGTACAAGTTTCAGAACGAACTCCTTAAGAAAAGTTCTCCAAAAGTTTCCTATGACAGAATAATTTGAAGCATCTGGTCGTCACAAACATTTTGACTACTTGTGGAGCAAAAAAGGGACTTCGCATGAGTCAGATATCCATGTTTCAGTTAACACTGCGCAAAACTGATTCTGAACGACAATTACAGACTAGTTCTTGTGTAGTTGCATTCGATTTTTTCCATTCTACTTCACTAAACATCTCCATATGAGATAAAATTACTTCTAGGGAAATGCAAGAGACCTTATTTATGATGATTTACTAGGTCCATAGCTGGTTCTTTGTGTATGTTCTCCGAAGATGATTGTCGAGTGCTCATTAAGAAAGATTCTTTATAATTTTCTGAACGAACTTCTTAAGAAAAGTTCTCCAAAAGTTCGCTATGAAAGAATCCTTTGAAGCATCAGGTCATGACAAATGTTTTGACTACTAGGGACTCCGTATGAGTCAGATATCCATGTTTCAGTTAACACTTCGCAAAACTGATTCCGAACGATAGTTACAGACTAGTTCTTGTCTAGTTGCATTCGATTTTTTCCATTCTACTTCACTAAACCTCTCCATATGAGATCCCAGTACTTCTAGGGAAATGCAAGAGACCTTAGTTATGATGATACACTAGGTCCACAGCCTGGACTTTGTGTATTATCTCGAAATGCGTTTGTCGAGTGCTCATTAATAAAGTTTCTCAACGAATTCCTTAAGAAAAGTTCTCCAAAAGTTCCTTATGAAGGAATCCTTTGAAGCATCTGGTGGTCACAAACATTTTGATTACTTGTGGAGCCAAAACGGGCTCCGTAAGAGTTAGATGTCCATGTTTTAGTTAACAATGCGCAAAACTGATTCCGAACGACAGTTACAGACTAGTTCTTGTGTAGTTGCATTCGATTTTTTCCATTCTACTTCACTAAACATCTCCATATGAGATCCAATTACTTCTAGGGAAATGCAAGAGACCTTAGTTATTATGATGCACTACGTCCACAGCTGGGACTTTGTGTATGTTCCCGAAAGGCGTTTGTCGAATGCTCATTAAAAAAGTTTATGTCCAGGTTTATGAACGAACTCCTGAAGAAAAGTTCTCCAAAAGTTTCCTATGAAAGATTCCTTTGAAGCTTCTGGTCGTCACAAATGTTTTGACTATTTGTGGAGCAAAAATGGATTTCGTATGAGTCAGATATCCATGTTTCAATTAACACTGCACAAAACTGATTCCGATCGACAGTTACAGACTAGTTCTTGTGTAATTGCATTCAATTTTTTTATTCTACTTTACTAAACATCTCCATATGAGATCCATTTACTTCTAGGGATATGCAAGAGACTATATTTATGATGTTGCACTAGGTCCACAGATGGGACTTTCTGTATGTTCTCGAAAGGCGTTTGTCGAGTGCTCATTAAGAAAGTTTTTGAACGAACTCCTTAAGAAAAGTTATCCAAAAGTTCCCTATGAAAGAATCCTTTGAAACATCTGGTGGTCACAAACGTTTTGACTACTTGTGGAGCCAAAACGAACTCCGCATGAGTCAGATATCCATGTTTCACTTAACATTGCGCCAAACTGATTCCGAACGACAGTTACAGACTAGTTCTTGTGTAGTTCCATTCGATTTTTTTCCATTCTACTTCACAAAACATCTCCATATGAGATCCAATTACTTCTAGGGAAATGCAAGAGACCTTAGTTTTGATGATGCACTAGGTCCACAGCTGATTTTTTGTGTATTTTCTCCGAAGGCGTTTGTCGAGTGCTCATTAAGAAAGTTTCAGCACAATATTCTGAACGAACTCCTTAAGAAAAGTTCTCCAAAAGTTCGCTATGAAAGAATCCTTTGAAGCATCAGGTCGTCACAAACGTGTTGACTACTTGTGGAGCCAAAACGGACTCCGTATGGGTAAGATGTCCATGTTTCAGTTAACACTGCGCAAAACTGATTCCGAATGACAGTTACAGACTAGTTCTTGTGTAGTTGCATTCTATTTTTTTCCATTCTACTTCACTAAACATCTCCCTATGAGATCCAATTACTTCTAGGGAAATGCAAGAGACCTTAGTTATGATGTTGCACTAGGTCCACAGCTGGGACTTTGTGTATGTTCTCGAAAGGCGTTTGTCGAGTGCTCATTAAGAAAGTTTCTGAACGAACTCCTTAAGAAAGTTTCTCCAAAAGTTCCCTATGAAAGAATCCTTTGAAGCATCTGGTAGTCACAAATGTTTTGATTACTTGTGGAGCCAAAACCGACTCCATACGAGTCAGATATCCATGTTTCAGTTAACACTGCGCAAAACTGATTCCGAACGATAGTTACAGACTAGTCCTGTGTAGTTGCATTCGATTTTTTCCATTCTACTTCATTAAACATCTCCATATGAGATCCAATTACTTCTAGGGAAATGGAAGTGACCTTAGTTATGATGATACACTAGGTCCACACCTAGGACTTTGTGTATGTTCTCCAAAGGCGTTTGTCGAGTGCTCATTAAGAAAGTTGCTGAACCAACTCCTTAAGAAAAGTTCACCAAAAGTTCCCTATGAAAGATTCTTTTGAAGCATCTAGTGGTCACAAATGTTTTGATTACTTGTGGAGCCACAACGGAATCAGTACGAGTCAGATATCCATGTTTCAGTTAACACTACACAAAACTGATTCCGAACGACCGTTACAGAATAGTCTTGTGTAGTTGCATTCGATTTTTTCCATTCTACTTCACTAAACATCTCCCTATGAGATCCGGGTACTTCTAGGGAAATGCAAGAGTCTTTAGTTTCCAAAATTTCCTATGAAGAATCCCTTGAGCAACTGTGTCGTCCACCAACGGTTTGACTACTTGCAGAGCAAAACGGACTTCGTATGAGTCTGACATCCTATTTCAGTTAACACTACACACAAAACTGATTCCAAACACAGTTACAGACTAGTTCTTGTGTAGTTGCATTTGATTTTTTCCATTCTACTTCACTTAACATCTCCATTGAGATAAATACTTCTAGGGAAATGCGGAGACCTAGTTTTATGATGATGACTAGGTCCACAGCTGGACTTTGTGTGTGTTCCTCGAAAGGCTTTGTCGAGTGTTCATTAAGAATGTTTTGTACAGTTTCTAAACGAACTCCTTAAGAAAAGTTCTCCAAAATTTCCCTATGAAAGAATATTTTGAAGAATCTGGTCGTCCACACATTTTTGACTACTTCTGAAAAAAAACGACTCCGTATGATTCAGATATCATGTTTCAGTTAATACTGCGCACAAACTGATTCCGACAACAGTTACAGACTAGTTCTTGTGTAGTTGCATTCATTTTTACCATTCTACTTCACTAACATCTCCATATGAGATCCATTATTCTAGGGAAATGCAAGAGACCTTAGTTATGATGATGCACTAGGTCCACAGCTGGTTCTTTGTGTATGTTCTCAAGGCTTTCGTGTGCTCATTAAGAAAGTTTTCTGTACAATTTTTTGAACGAACTCCTTAAGAAATTTCTCCAAAAGTTCCATATGAAAGAATCCTTTGAAGCATCTGGTCATCACAAATGTTTGACTACTTGTGAGCCAAAAGACTCGGTATGAGTCAGATATCCATGTTCAGTTAACACTGTCCACACGATTCCAAGACGTACAGACTAGTTCTTGTGTAGTTGCATTCGATTTTTTCCATTCTACTTCACTAAACTCTCCATATGAGATCCAATTCTTCGAGGAAATGCAGAGACCTTAGTTATGATGATGCACTAGGTCCACACTGGAATTGTGTATGTTCTCGAAAGGCTTTGTCGAGTACTCATTAAGAAAGTTTCTGTACAAGTCTGAAGAAAACTCCTTAAGAAAAGTTTTCCAAAAGTTCCCTATGAAAGAATCCTTTGAAGCATCGTGGTCGCAAACATTTTGATTACTTGTGGAGCCAAAACTACTCCGTACGAGTCAGATATCCATGTTTCAGTTAACACTGCGCCAAACTGATTCCGACGACAGTTACGTAGTTCTTGTGTAGTTGCATTTGTTTTTCCATTCTACTTCACTAAACATCTCCATATGAGATCCAATTACTTCAGGGAAATGCAGAGACCTTAGTTTAGTGATATAGTGAATGAAGCTGATAGCTAGAGTTGCCTGTCAAAATTCGATAATTGTTTGTGAATGTTTGATAGTGAATCGTTATTTGTAAAGTATTATATCTACTGAAAAATTAAATATTTATTATAATATAATATAAATTTACTTTTTTACTTAAGATAAAGATTTTAGGGTATCACTAGTTTGATGAGCATAGGTCCACAGCTGGACTTGTGTATGTTCTCGAAAAGCGTTTGTCGAGTGCTCATTAAGAAAGTTTTTGAAGTTTCTGAAGAACTCCTTAAGAAAAGTTCTCCAAAGGTTTCCTATGAAAGAATAATTTGAAGCATCTGATCGTCCAAACATTTTGACTAATTGTGACCAAAAAAAGGACTTCGCATGAGTCAGATATCCATGTTTCAGTTAACACTGTGACAAACTGATTCCGAACGACAGTTACAGACTAGTTCTTGTGTAGTTGCATTTGTTTTTTCCATTCTACTTCACAAACTTCTCCATATGAGACCAATTACTTCTAGGGAAATGCAAGAGACCTTAGTTATGATGATGCACTAGGTCCACACTGGCTTTGTTATGTTCTCGAAAGCGTTTGTCGAGTCCTCATTAAGAAAGTTTTTGTAATTTCAGACGAACTCTTAAGAAAAGTTCTCCAAAAGTTTCCTATGACAGAATATTTGAAGCATCTGGTCGTCACAAACATTTTGACTACTTGTGGAGCAAAAAGGGACTTCGCTGAGTCAGTATCCATGTTTCAGTTAACACTGCGCAAAACTGTTCTGACGACAATTACAGACTAGTTCTGTGTAGTTGCATTCGATTTTTTCCATTCTACTTCACTAAACATCTCCATATGAGATAAAATTACTTCTAGGAAATGCAGAAGACCTTATTTATGATGATTTACTAGGTCCATAGCTGGTCAACGGAATCAGTACGAGTCAGATATCCATGTTTCAGTTAACACTACACAAAACTGATTCCGAACGACCGTTACAGAATAGTCTTGAGTAGTTGCATTCGATTTTTTCCATTCTACTTCACTAAACATCTCCCTATGAGATCCGGGTACTTCTAGGGAAATGCAAGAGTCTTTAGTTATGATGATACACTAGGTCCACAGCTGGGACTTTGCGTATGTTCTCGAAAGGCATTTGTCGAGTGCTCATTAAGAAAGTTTCTGAACGAACTCCTTAAGAAAAGTTCTCCCAAAGTTCCCTATGAAAGAATCCTTTGAAGCATCTGCTGGTCACAAACATTTTGATTACTTGTGGAGCCAAAACGGACTCCGTACGCTTCAGATGTCCATGTTTCAGTTAACACTGCGCAAAACTGATTCCGAACGACAGTTAATGACTAGTTCTTGTATAGTTGCATTCGATTTTTTCCATTCTACTTCACTAAACATCTCCATATGAGATCCAATTACTTCTAGGGAAATGCAAGAGACCTTAGTTATGATGATGCACTACGTCCACAGCTGGGACTTTGTGTATGTTCTCGAAAGGCGTTTGTCGATTGCTCTTTAAAAAAGTTTATGTACAAGTTTCTAAACGAACTCCTGAAGAAAAGTTCTCCAAAAGTTTCCTATGCAAGAATCCTTTGAAGCTTCTAGTCGTCACAAATATTTTGACTACTTGTGGAGCAAAAACAGACTTCGTATGAGTCAGATATCCATGTTTTAGTTAACACTTCGCAAAACTGATTCCGAACAACAGTTACAGACTAGTTCTTGTGTAGTTGCATTCAATTTTTTCCATTCTACTTCACTAAACATCTCCATATGATATCCCATTACTTCTAGGGAAATGCAAGATACCTTAGTTATGATGATACACTAGGTCCACAGCTGGGACTCTGTGTATGTTCTCGAAAGGCGTTTGTCGAGTGCTCATTAAGAAAGTTTCCTATGAAAGAATCCTTTGAAGCATCTGGTCGTCCCAAATGTTTTGACTACTTGTGGAGCCAAAACGGACTCCGTATGAATCAGATATCCATGTTTCAGTTAACACTGCGCAAAACTGATTCCGAACGACAGTTCAGACTAGTTCTTGTGTAGTCGCATTCGATTTTTTTCCATTCTACTTCACTAAACATCTCCATTTGAGATCCAATTACTTCTAGGGAAATGCAAGAGACCTTAGTTATGATGACGCACTAGGTCCACCGTTGGGACTTTGTGTATGTTCTCGAAAGGCGTTTGTCAATTGCTCCTTAAAAAAGTTTATGTACAAGTTTCTGAACGAACTCCTGAAGAAAAGTTCTCCAAAAGCTTCCTATGAAAGAATCCTTTGAAGCATCTGGTCGTCACAAACATTTTGACTATTTGTGGAGCAAAAACGGACTTCGTATGTGTCAGATATCCATGTTTCAGTTAACATTGCGCAAAACTGAATCCGATCGACAGTTACAGACTAGTTCTTGTGTAGTTGCATTCGATTTTTTCCATTCTACTTCACTAAATATCTCCATGTGAGATCCAATTACTTCTAGGGAAATGCAATAGACCTTAGTTATAATGATGCACTAGGTCCACAGCTTGTTCTTTGTGTATGTTCTCCAAAGGCGTTTATCGAGTGCCCATTAAGAAAGTTTCTGTACAAGTTTCTGAACGAACTCCTTAAGAAAAGTTCTCCAAAATTTCCCATTAAAGAATCCTTTGAAGCATCTGGTTGTCACAAACGGTTTGACTACCTGTGAAGCAAAAACAGACTTCGTATGAGTCTGATATCCATGTTTTAGTTAACACTATGCAAAACTGATTCCGAACGACAGTTACAGACTAGATCTTGTGTAGTTGCATTTGATTTTTTACATTCTACTTCACTAAACAACTCCATATGAGATCCAGTTACTTCTAGGGAAATGCAAGAGACCTTAGTTATGATGATGAACTAGGTCCACAGCTGGGACTTTGTGTATGTTCTCGAAAGGCGTTTGTCGAGTGTTCATTAAGAAAGTTTCTGTACAAGTTTCTAAACGAACTCCTGAAGATAAGTTCTCCAAAAGTTCCATATGAAAGAATCTTTTGAAGCATCTGGTCATCACAAACGTTTTCACTACTTGTGGAGCCAAAACGGACTCCGTATGAGTCAGATATCCATGTTTAAGTTAATACTGTGCCAAACTGATTCCGAACGACAGTTACAAACGTGTTCTTGTGTAGTTGCATTCGATTTTTACCATTCTACTTCACTAAACATCTCCATATGAGATCCAATTACTTCTAGGGAAATGCAAGAGACCTTAGTTTTGATGATGCACTAGGTCTACAGCTAGTTCTTTGTGTATGTTCTCCAAAGGCTTTTGTCGAGTGCTCATTAAGAAAGTTTCTGTACAATTATTTGAACGAACTCCTTAAGAAAAGTTCTCCAAAAGTTCCATATGAAAGAATCCTTTGAAGCATCTAGTCGTCACAAATGTTTTGACTACTTGTGGTGCCAAAATGAACTCGGTATGAGCCAGATATCCATGTTTCAGTTAACACTGCGCCAAACTAATTCCGGACGACAGTTACGAACTAGTTCTCGTGTAGTTGCATTTGATTTTTTCCATTCTACTTCACTTAAAATCTCCATATGAGATCCAATTACTTCTAGGGAAATGCAAGAGACCTTAGTTATGATGATGCACTTGGTCCAGAACTCGGACTTTGTGTATGTTCTCGAAAGGCGTTTGTCGAGTGATCATTAAGGAAGTTTTTGTACAAGTTTCTGAACGAAATCCTTGAGAAAAGTTCTCCAAAAGTTCCCTATGAAAGAATCCTTTGAAGCATCTGGTCGTCACAAATTTTTAGACTACATCTGGAACAAAAATGAACTTCATATGAGTCTGATATCCATGCTTCAGTTAACACTACGCAAAACTGATTCCGAACGACAGTTACAGACTAGTTCTTGTTTAGTTGCATTCGATTTTTTCCATTCTACTTCACTAAACATATCCATATAAGATCCAATTACTTCTAGGGAAATGCAAGTGACCTTAGTTATGATGATGCACTAGGTCCACAGCTGGTTCTTTGTGTTTGTTCTCCAAAGGCGTTTGTCGAGTGCTCATTAAAAAAGTTTCTCTTCAATTTTCTGAATGAACTCCTTAAGAAAAGTTCTCCAAAAGTTCCCTATGAAAGAATCCTTTTAAGCATCTGGTCGTCACAAACATGTTGACTACTTGTGGAGCCAAAACAGACTCCGTATGAGTCAGATATGCATGTTTCAGTTAACACTGCGCAAAACTGATTCCGAACGACAGTTACAGACTAGTTCTTGTGTAGTTGAATTCAATTTTTTTTCATTCTACTTCACTAAACATCTCCATATGAGATCCAATTACTTCTAGGGAAATGCAAGAGACCTTAGTTATGATGTTGCACTAGGTCCACAGCTGGGACTTTATGTATGTTCACGAAAGGCGTTTGTCGAGTGCTCATTAAGAAAGTTTCCGAACGAACTCCTTAAGAAAAGTTCTCCAAAAGTTCCCTATGAAAGAATACTTTGAAGCATCTGGTGGTCACAAATGTTTTGATTACTTGTGGAGCCAAAACGGACACCATATGAGTCAGATATCCATGTTTCAGTTAACACTGCGCAAAATTGATTTCGAACGATAGTTACAGACTAGTCCTGTGTAGTTGCATTCGATTTTTTCCATTCTACTTCACTAAACATCTTCATATGAGATCCAATTACTTCTAGAGAAAGGCAAGAGACCTTAGTTATGATGATACACTAGGTCCACAGCTAGGACTTTGTGTATGTTCTCGAAAGGCATTTGTCGAGTGTTCATTAAGAAAGTTTCTGAACGAACTCCTTAAGAAAAGTTCTCCAAAAGTTGGCTATGAAAGAATCCTTTGAAGCACCTAGTGGTCACAATCGTTTTGGTTACTTGTGGAGCCAAAACGGAATCCGTACGAGTCAGATATCCGTCTTTCAGTTAACACTACGCAAAACTGATTCCGAACGACAGTTACAGACTAGATCTTGTGTTGTTGCATTCGATTTTTTCCATTCTACTTCACTAAACATTCCCATATGAGATCCAATTACTTCTAGGGAAATGCAAGAGACCTTCATTGTGATGACGAACTAGGTCCACAGCTGGGACTTTGTGTATGTTCTCGAAAGGCGTTTTTCGAGTGTTCATTAAGAAAATTTATGTACAAGTTTCTAAACAAACTCGTTAAGAGAAGTTCTCCAAAAGTTCCGTATGAAAGAATCTTTTGAAGCATCTGGTCGTCACAAATGTTTTGACTCCTTCTGGAGCCAAAACGGACTCCGTATGAGTCAATTATCGATTTTTAAGTTAACACTGCGCCAAACTGATTCCGAATGACAGTTACAAACTAGTTCTCGTGTAGTTGCATTTGATTTTTTCCATTCCGCTTCACTAAACATCTACATATGAGATCCAATTACTTCTAGGGAAACAAAGAGACCTTAGTTATGATGATGCACAAGGTCCATAGCTTGGAATTTGTGTATGTTCTCAAAAGGCGTTTGTCGAGTGCTCATTAAGAAAGTTTCTGTTCAAGTTTCTGAACAAAATCCTTAAGAAAAGTTATCCTAAAGTTCCCTATGAAAGAATCCCTTCAAGCATCTAGTCGTCACAAACATTTTGACTACTTGTGGAGCAAAAATGGACTTAATATGAGTCAGATATCCTTGTTGTAGTTAACACTGCGCAAGACTAATTCTGAACGACAGTTACATACTAGTTCTTGTGAAGTTGCATTCAATTTTTTCCATTCTACTTCACTAAACATCTCCATATGAGATCCAATTACTTCTAGGTAAATGCAAGAGACCTTAGTTATGATGATGCACTAGGTCCACAACTGGGACTTTGTGTATGTTCTCGAAAGTCGTTTGTTGAGTGCTCATTAAGAAAGTTTCTGTACAAGTTTTTGAACGAACTCCTTAAGAGAAGTTCCCTATGAAACAATCCTTTGAAGCATCTGGTCGTCATGAATGTTTTGACTACTTATGGAGCAAAAACTGAGTTCGTAAGAGTCAGATATCCATGTTTTAGTTAACACTGCGCAAAACTGATTCCGAACGACAGTTACAGACTAGTTCTTGTTTAGTTGCATTCAATTTTTTCCATTCTACTTCACTAAACATCTCCATATAAGATCCAATTACTTCTAGGGAAATGCAAGAGACCTTAGTTATGATGATGCACTAGGCCCACAGTTGGTTCTTTGTGTATGTTCTCCAAAGGCGTTTGTAGAGTGCTCATTAAGAAAGTTTCTGTACAATTTTCTGAACGAACTCCTTAAGAAAAGTTCTCCAAAAGTTCCCTATGAAAGAATCCTTTGAAGCATCAGGTTGTCACAAATGTATTGAATACTTGTGGAGCCAAAACGGACTCTGTATGTGTCAGATATCCATGTTTCAGTTAACACCGCGCAAAAGTGATTCCGAACGACCGTTACAGACTAGTTCTTGTGTAGTTGCATTCGATTTTTTCCATTCTACTTTACTAAACATCTCCATATGAGATCCAATTACTTCTAGGGAAATGCAAGAGACCTTAGTTATGATGATGCACTAGGTCCAGAACTGGGACTTTGTGTATGGTCTCGAAAGGCGTTTGTCGAATGTTCATTAAGAAAGTTTTTGTACAAGTTTGTAAACGAACTCCTTAAGAAAAGTTCTCCAAAGTTCCCAATGAAAGAATCCTTTAAAGCATCTAGTCATCACAAACATTTTGACTACTTTTGGAGCCAAACCGGACTCCGTATGAGTCAGATATCCATGTTTCCCTTAACATTGCGCCTAACTGATTCCGAACGACAGTTACAGACTAGTTCTTGTGTAGTTGCATTTGATGTTTTCCATTCTACTTCACTAAACATCTCCATATGAGATCCAATTACTTCTAGGGAAATGCAAGAGACCTTAGTTATGATGTTTGATTGCGGCTTGAAGCTACGTCGGTATTTACCCAAAGAGGAAGGGATGATGCAGCACAACAGCGGTAGGTATTTCCCTCAGTGATGAAGCCAAGGTTATCGAACCATTAGGAGAACCAAGCAACACTACGTAAACAACACCTGCACACAAATAACAAATACTCGCAACCCGACGTGTAAAAGGGGTTGTTAATCCCTTTCGGGCAACGGCGCCAAAAATTGGCATACGGACATGAGAGAGTAGTAAATATTGATAGATCGAACACTAAATAAATAAAATGCAGCAAGGTATTTTTGTATTTTTGGTTTAATAGATCTGAAAATAAAAGTTGCAAATAAAGAAAAGAGCGAATAGCAAAACAGATCTTGAAAGCAAATATATTGGAAAAGAGACCCGGGGGCCGTAGGTTTCACTAATGGCTTCTCTCGAGAAAAATAGCAAACGGTGGGTGACCAAATTACTGTTGGGCAATTGATAAAACTTCAAATAATCATGATGATATCCAGGCAATGATCATTATATAGGCATCACGTCCAAGATTAGTAGACCGACTCCTGCCTGCATCTACTACTATTACTCCACACATCGACCGCTATCCAGCATGCATCTAGTGTATTAAGTTCATGGAGAAACGGAGTAATGCAATAAGAACGATGACATGATGTAGACAAGATCTATTTATGTAGAAATAGACCCCATCGTTTTATCCTTAGTAGCAACGATACATACGTGTCGGTTCCCCTTCTGTCACTGGGATCAAGCCCCGTAAGATCGAACCCACTACAAAGCACCTCTTCCAATTGCAAGATAAATAGATCAAGTTGGCCAAACAAAAACCAAATATCAGAGAAGAAATACGAGGCTATAAGCAATCATGCATATAAGAGATCAAAGAAGACTCAAATAACTTTCATGGATAAAAAGATAGATCTGATCATAAACTCAAACTTCATCGGATCCCAACAAACACACCGCAAAAAGAGTTACATCATATGGATCTCCAAGAGACCATTGTATTGAGAATCAAACGAGAGAGAGAAAGCCATCTAGCTACTAACTACGGACCCGTAGGTCTACAAAGAACTACTCACGCATCATCAGAGAGGCACCAATGGAAGTGGTGAACCCCTCCATGATGGTGTCTAGATTGGATCTGGTGGTTCTGGACTCTGCGGCGGCTGGAATTGATTTTCGTCGACTCCTCTAGGGTTTCTGGAATATTGGGGTATTTATAGAGCAAAGAGGCTGTTCAGGGGGCACCCGAGGTGGGCACAACCCACCAGGGTGCGCCTGGGCCTCCAGGCGCGCCCTGGTGTGTTGTGCTCCCCTCGGAGCACACCCCAGGCACTTCTCCGGCCCACTGGATGTCTTCCAGTCCAAAAAAAATCCACAACAAGTTTCGCTGTGTTTGGACTCCGTTTGGTATTGATTTCCTGCGATGTAAAAAACATGCAAAAAACAACAACTGGCACTTGGCACTATGTCAATAGGTTAGTACCAAAAATGATATAAAATGATTGTAAAGCATCCAAGAATGATAATATAACAGCATGGAACAATAAAAAATTATAGATACGTTGGAGACATATCAGCATCCCCAAGCTTAATTCCTGCTCGTCCTCGAGTAGGTAAATGATAAAAACAGAATTTTTGATGTGGAATGCTGCCTAACATGTCATCACATATTCTTTTCTTTATAGCATGGACATTTGGACTTTTATATGATTCAAAGCAATAGTCTAGTTTTGACATGATAACTTAAATACTCAAGCATATCAACAAGCAACCATGTCTTTCAAAATATCAACGCTAAAATAAGTTATCCCTAGCCCATTATGCTCAATCATTGATCCATTCATGAAACACACTCGCATATTAGCTACAGCCAATGCTCAAGTACGATCATAGTGCCCCTTAGTTGGTGCTTTATAAGAGAAGATGGAGACTCAAAATAAAAATAAAAATTGCATAAAGTAAAGAAAGGCCCTTCGTAGAGGGAAGTAGGGATTTGTAGAGGTGCCAGAGCTCAAAGCGAAAAACTTAGAGATAAAAATATTTTGGGAGGTGTGCTTTTCCCACCAACAAAAACAACTTAGAGTTCCCAACACTTTCCATGCTAGATATATCATAGGCAGTTCCCAAACAGAAAATAAAGTTTATTCCTTTTTACACCATTTCTTTCACTTTCCATGGCTAGCCGTATCCACTGGTGCCCTCCATACCAACACTTTCCTAGGAATTTATTATTTGACAACATAAAGTAAATTCATTTTTTTCATTTCGGGACTGGGCATCCCTAATACCTTTGCCTTACACTCGTGCAATGACAAGTGAATAAACACTCATCGTGAGAATAACACATCTAGCATGGAAAATATTAGCCACCCCTTACCGCCTCGCGAGCGGTACGAACACACAAAAGAGAAGTTTATTTTGAAAATTAGAGATGGCACATACAAATTTGCTTAGAACGGCAAGAGAATACCGCATATAGGTAGATATAGTGGACTCATGTGGCAAAACTGGTTTAAAGGGTTTTGGATGCACAAGTAGCGATCATACTTAGTGCAAAATGAAGGCTAGAACAAGATTGAGAAGCGACCAACCAAAAAACGAATAATCTCATAAGCGAGCATTAAGCATAATTAACACCGAATAATGCACCACAAGTAGGATATAATTTCATTGCATAACTATTGACTTTCGTGCTTGCATAGGGAATCACAAACCTTAACACCAATATTCTTACTAAAGCACAATTACTCATCAACATAACTCACATATCACATCATCATATCTCAAAACTATTACAAGGAATCAAGTTTATTTTGTCCAATGATCTTCATGAAAGTTTTTATTATATCCTTCTTGGATATCTATCACTTTGGGACTAATTTTCATGTGTTGCTTTTGATAAGCTCAAACAAATATAAGTGAAGATCATGAGCATAATATTTCTTTCTCTCAAATTAATTTAAGTGAAGCAAGAGAGAATTTCTAAAAAAAATTTACTAACTCCCAAATAAATCTAAGTGAAGCATGAGAGCATTTCTTCAAAAATACTAAAGCACGCTGTGCTCAAAAAGATGTAAGTGAAGCACTAGAGCAAATCCATAGCTCATAAAAAATTTAAGTGAAGCATAGAGAGCAATTCTAACAAGTCATGGCATAATTTTGGCTCTCTCAAATAGATGTGTCCAGCAAAGATTCATAACTTAGAACATAAAGCAAAACAAGCAAAGACTCATATAATACAAGACGCTCCAAGCAAAACTCATAGTATGTGACGAATAAAAATATAGCTACGAGTAAAATACCGATGGTCGTTAGAAGAAAGAGGGGATGCCACTCGGGGCATCCCCAAGCTTAGTTGCTTGCTTCTCTTTGGATAATAGCTTGGGATGCCATGGGCATCCCCAAGCTTAGGCTCTTCTTACTCCTTATTCCTTCATCCATCATAAGATAACCCAAAACTTGAAAACTTCAATCACACAAAACTCAACAAAACCTTCGTGAGATCCGTTAGTATAAGAAAGCAAATCACTACTATAAGTACTGTAGCAAACCAATTCATATTTTATTTTTGCATTATATCTACTGTATTCCAACTTTTCTATGGCAAAAACTCATCAAATAAAACCATAGAACCATCAAAACAAGCACACAACGCAAAGAAAACGGAATCTGTCAAAAACAGAACAGTCTGTAGTAATCTGAATATTTTGAATACTTATGAAACTCCAAAAATTCTGAAAAATTACGAAAACATAGGCAATTTGTATATAAATCTTTTGTAAAAAATTCATAATTTTTTGTCGCTTCTGTAATTCTAAACAATTATTTTTCTGTACGCAAAAGTTTCTGTTTTCCAACAAGATCAAATCAACTATCACCCAGCATAATCCTAAAGGCTTTACTTGGCACAAACACTAATTAAAACAGAAAAAACACAATTGTAACAGTAGCATAATTGTGCAAACACTCAAGAACAGAAAGCAAAAAGCAAAAATAAATTTTATTCATTGGGTTGCCTCCCAACAAGCGCTATTGTTTCACGCCCCTAGTTAGGCATAAAGCAAGGATCTAAGTTTTGTCATCTTTGTTTCGAGATCCATAAGATGCCCTCATGATTGATTCATATGGAGGCCTAATTCTTGTTCTAGGGAAGTGTTCCATACCCTTCCTTAGTGCAAATTGAAATTTAATATTGCCTTCTTTCATATCAATCACGGCACCAATAGTACGTAAAAACGGTCTACCAAGTATAATTGGACAAGACGGATTGCAATCAATATCAAGAACAATAAAATATATGGGCACATAATTCATATTTGCAAGAATAAGAACATCATTAATTCTTCCCATAGGCTTTTTAATAGTAGAATCCGCCAAGTGCAAATTTAAAGAGCATTCTTCAATATCGGTAAAACCAAGCACACCACATAAAGATTTCGGAATTGTAGAAACACTAGCACCAAGTCACATAAAGCAAAACACTCATAATTTTTAATCAAGACTTTGATAGTAGGTTCCCACTCATCATGTAATTTTCTAGGAATTGAAACTTCTAATTCCAACTTTTCTTCCAAAGTTTTCATCATAGCATCAACAATATGTTTAGTAAAGGCTTTATTTTGTTCATAAGCATGGGGTGAATTTATCATGGATTGCAACAAAGAAATACAATCAATCAAAGAGCAGCTATCATAATTAAAGTCTTTGTAATCCAAAATAGTGGGCACATCACTAGTTAAAGTCTTGACCTCTTCAAACCCACTTTTATCAAATTTTTCAACAAGATTTTCACCCTCCAAATTATCGGGACGCCTTCTAACAAAAGTTGACTCTTCTCCAGTCCCTTTTTCATCAATCTTAATTTTACTAAACAAGGAATCAATAGAAGAAACACTAATCATTTTAAGATCTTCATCACTTTTATGAAAGCAATCACTAGAAAACGCCTTTTCTAAAAATTCTCTTCTAGCTCTAAGCATAGCGGTTCTTTTCTTACTTTCATCCATAGAAACATAAAGAGCTTTAACTGATTCCTCAACTTTAGGCACAAAAATTTTCATCTTGAGATTTTCCACATCATGAGAAATTCTATCAACACTTCTAGACAAATCATCAATCTTATTCAACTTTTCTTCCATCGAAGCATTGAAAACTATTTGAGGATTTATAAATTCTTTAATATTATTCTCAAGATCAGAGGTGTTCCTATTATTATTATAAGAAGGATTACCATAATTATTAGAGGAATTACTAGGAAAAGGCCTAGGATTAAAATTGCCTCTATAAGCATTGTTATTGAAATTGTTTCGCGAGATAAAATTCACATCTACGGCATCACTATTTTGCTCAATCAAAGTAGACAAAGGCACATCATTAAAATCAATAGGAGCACTTTTACTAGCAACCAATTTCATAAGAGCATCAACTTTTTCACTCAAAGAAGAAATTTCTTCAACCGAATTAACTTTTTTACTAGTAGGAGCTCTTTCGGTATGCCATTGTGAATAATTTGCCATGATATTATCAAGCAATTTGGTGGCTTCACCCAAAGTAATTTCCATAAAAGTACCACCTGCGGCGGAATCTAAAAGATTACGAGAAACAAAATTCAACCCCGCATAAAAATTTTGTATGATCATCCAAAGATTTAACCCATGAGTTGGGCAATTCCTTAGCATCATTTTCATCCTTTCCCAAGATTGTGCAACATGCTCATGTTCAAGTTGCTTGAAATTCATAATCTGGGTTCTAAGGGAAATAATTTTTGCGAGCGGAAAATACTTAGTGATAAAAGCATCTTTGCACTTATTCCCAGAATCGATACTATTACGAGGCAAAGAAGAAAACCAAATTTTTGCATGATCTCGCAAATAAAACGGGAATAATTTCAACTTCACAACATCATTGTCCACATCTTTTTTCTTTTGCACATCGCATAATTCCACGAATGTGTTAAGATGGGACGCGGCATCCTCATTAGGAGTACCGGAAAATTGATCTTTCATAACAAGATTCAGCAAAGCAGTATTAATATCACAAGTCACCGCACTAGTGGCGGGAGGAGCAATCGGAGTGCTAAGAAAATCATTGTTATTGGTATTTGAGAAATCACACAACTTGGTGTTCTCTTGAGTCATGGTGACTTCGCAATAAGATTGCACTCAAAAACAGATCTGACGAGAAAATGGCGAACGAAAAAGAGGGCGAATAAAACGGCAATTTTTTGTGAAGTGGGGGAGAGGAAAATGAGAGGCCAATGGCAAATAATGTAAATTGCGAGGAGATGAGATTTGTGATTAGGAACCTGGTATATGTTGAAGATCCTCCCCAGTAACGGCGCCACAAATTCCTTTTGATTGCGGCTTGAAGCTACGTCGCTATTTCCCCAAAGAGGAAGGGATGATGCAGCACAGCGGCGGTTGGTATTTCCCTCCGTGATGAAACCAAGGTTATCGAACCAGTAGGAGAACCAAGCAACACTACGTAAATAGCACCTGCACACAAATAACAAATACTCACAACCCGACGTGTAAAAGGGGTTGTTAATCCCTTTAGGGCAACGGCGCCAAAAATTGGCAAACGGACGTGAAAGAGTAGTAAATATTGATAGATCGAACGCCAAATAAAATAAAATGCAGCAAGGTATTTTTGTATTGTTGGTTTAATAGATCTGAAAATAAAAGTTGCAAATAAAGAAAAGAGCGAATAGCCAAACAGATCTTGAAAGCAAATATATTGGAAAAGAGACCCGGGGGCCGTAGGTTTCACTAGTGGCATCTCTCGAGAAAAATAGCAAACGGTGGGTGAACAAATTACTGTTGGGCAATTGATAAAACTTCAAATAATCATGAAGATATCCAGGCAATGATCATTATATAGGCATCACGTCCAAGATTAGTAGACCGACTCCTGCCTGCATCTACTACTATTACTCCACACATCGATCGCTATCCAGCATGCATCTAGTGTATTAAGTTCATGGAGAAACGGAGTACTACAATAAGAACGATGACATGATGTAGACAAGATCTATTTATGTAGAAATAGACCCCATCGTTTTATCCTTAGTAGCAACGATACATACGTGTTGGTTCCCCTGCTGTCACTGGGATCAAGCACCGTAAGATCGAACCCACTACAAAGCACCTCTTCCCATTGCAAGATAAATAGATCAAGTTGGCCAAACAAAACCCAAATATCGGAGAAGAAATACGAGGCTATAAGCAATCATGCATATAAGAGATCAAAGAAGACTCAAATAACTTTCATGGATAAAAAGATAGATCTGATCATAAACTCAAAGTTCATCGGATCCCAACAAACACACCGCAAAAAGAGTTACATCATATGGATCTCCAAGAGACCATTGTATTGAGAATCAAACGAGAGAGAGAAAGCCATCTAGCTACTAACTACGGACCCGTAGGTCTACAAAGAACTACTCACGCATCATCGGAGAGGCACCAATGGAAGTGGTGAACCCCTCCATGATGGTGTCTAGATTGGATCTAGTGGTTCTCGACTCTGCGGCGGCTGGAATTGAATTTCGTCGACTCCTCTAGGGTTTCTGGAATATTGGGGTATTCATAGAGCAAAGAGGCGGTTCGGGGGGCACCCGAGGTGGGCACAACCCACCAGGGCGCGCCAGGGCCTCCACGCGCGCCCTGGTGGGTTGTGCTCCCCTCGGAGCACACCCCAGGCGCTTTTCCGGCCCACTGGATGTCTTCTCGTCCAAAAAAAATCCACAAAAAGTTTCGCTGTGTTTCGACTCCGTTTGGTATTGATTTCCTGCGATGTAAAAAGCATGCAAAAAAAACAACTGGCACTTGGCACTATGTCAACAGGTTAGTATAAAAAATGATATAAAATGACTATAAAATGATTGTAAAACATCCAAGAAGGATAATATAACAGCATGGAACAATCAAAAATTATAGATACGTTGGAGACGTATCAATGTTGCACTAGGTCCACAGCTGGGACTTTGTGAATGTTCTCGAAAGGCGTTTGTCGAGTGCTCATTAACAAAGTTTCTGTACAAGTTTCTGAACGAACTCCTTAAGAAAAGTTCTCCAAAAGTTCCTTATGAAAGAAATCTTTGAAGCAACTGGTCGTCCTAAATGTTTTGCCTACTTGTGGAGCCAAAACGGACACCGTATGAGTCAGATATCCATGTTTCAGTTAACACTACGCAAAACTGATTCCGAACGACAGTTACAGACTAGTTCTTGTGTAGTTGCATTCATTTTTTTCCATTCTACTTCACTAAACATCTCCATATGAGATCCAATTACTTCTAGGGAAATGCAAGAGACCTTAGTTATGATGATACACTAGGTCCACAGCTAGGAATTTGTGCATGTTCTCGAACGGCGTTTGTCGAGTGCTCATTAAGAAAGTTTCTGTACAAGTTTCTGAATGAACTCCTTAAGAAAAGTTCTCCAAAAGTTCCCTATGAAAGAATCCTTTGAAGCATCTGGTCGTCACAAACGTTTTGACAACTTGTGGAGCAAAAACGGACTTAGTATGAGTCAGATATCCATGTTTTAGTTAACACTGCGCCAAACTGATTCCGAACGACAGTTACAGACTAGTACTTGTGTAGTTGCAGTCAATTTTTTACATTCTACTTCACTAAACATCTCCATATGAGATCCAATTACTTCTAGGGAAATGCAAGAGACCTTAGTTATGATGATGCACTAGGTCCACAGCTAGTTCTTTGTGTATGTTCTCAAAAGGCGTTTGTCGAGTGCTTATTAAGAAAGTTTCTATAGAATTTTCTGAACGAACTCCTTAAGAAAAGTTCTCCAAAAGTTCCCTATGAAACAATACTTTGAAGCATCTGGTCATCACAAACGTTTTGGCTACTTGTGGAACAAAAACGGAATTCCTATGAGTCAGATATCCATGTTTCAGTTAACACTTCGCAAAACTGATTCTGAACGACAGCTACATACTAGTTCTTATTTAGTTGCATTCGATTTTTTCCATTCTACTTCACCAACCATCTACATTTGAGATACAATTACTTCAAGGGAAATGCAAGAGACCTTAGTTATGATGATGCACTAGGTCCACAGCTGGTTCTTTGTGTATGTTCTCCAAAGGCGTTTGTCGAGTGCTCATTAAGAAAGTTTCTGTACAATTTTCTGAACGAACTCCTTAAGAAAAGTTCTCCAAAAGTTCTCTATGAAAGAATCCTTTGAAGCATCTGGTGGTCACAAACATTTTGATTACTTGTGGAGCCAAAATGGACTCCATACGAGTCAGATATCCATGTTTCAGTTAACACTGCGTAAAACTGATTTCGAACGATAGTTACAGACTAGTTCTTGTGTAGTTGCATTCGATTTTTTCCATTCTACTTCACTAAACAACTCCATATGAGATCTAATTACTTCTAGGGAAATGCAAGAGACCTTAGTTATGATGATACACTAGGTCCACAGCTGGGACGTTGTGTATGTTCTCGAAAGGCATTTGTCGAGTGCTCATTAAGAAAGTTTCTGAACGAACTCCTAAAGAAAAGTTCTCCAAAAGTTCCCTATGAAAGAACCCTTTGAAGCATCTGGTGGTCACAAACATTTTGATTACTTGTGGAGCCAAAACGAACTCCATACGAGTCAGATATCCATGTTTCAGTTAACACTACGCAAAACTGATTCCGAATGATAGTTACAGACTACTTCTTGTGTAGTTGCATTCAATTTTTTCCATTCTACTTCACTAAACATCTCCATATGAGATCCAATTACTTCTAGGGAAATGCAAGAGACCTTAGTTATGATGATGAACTAGGTCCATAGCTGGGACTTTGTGTATGTTCTCGAAAGGTGTTTGTCGAGTGTTCATTAAGAAAATTTCTGTACAAGTTTCTAGACGAACTCATTAAGAAAAGTTCTCCAAAAGTTCCCTATGAAGGAATCTTTTGAAGCATCTGGTCGTCACAAATGTTTTGACGATTTGTGGAGCCAAAACGGACTCCGTATGAGTCAATTATCCATGTTTAAGTTAACACTGCGCCAAACTGATTCCGAATGACAGTTACAAACTAGTTCTTGTGTAGTTGCATTTGATTTTTTCCATTCCACTTCACTAAACATCTTCATATGAGATCCAATTACTTCTAGGGAAAGCAAAGAGACATTAGTTATGATGATGCACTAGGTCCATAGCTGGGACTTTGTGTATGTCCTCGAAAGGCGTTTGTCGAGTGCTCATTAAGAAGGTTTCTGTACAAGTTTCTGAACAAACTCCTAAAGAAAAGGTCACCAAAAGTTGCCTATGAAAGAATCCCTTGAAGCATCTGGTCGTCACAAATGTTTTGACTACTTGTGGAGCAAAAATGGACTTCGTATGGGTCAGATATCCATGTTAAAATTAACACTGCGCAAAACTAATTCCGAATGACAGTTACATACTAGTTCTTGTGTAGTTGCATTCAATTTTTTCCATTCTACTTCACTAAACATCTCCATATGAGATCCAATTACTTCTAGGGAAATGCAAGAGACCTTAGTTATGATGATGCACTAGGTCCACAGCTGGTTCTTTGTGTATGTTCTCCAAAGGCTTTTGTCGAGTGCTCATTAAGAAAGTTTCTGTACAATTTTCTGAACGAACTCCTTAAGAAAAGTTCGCCAAAAGTTTCATATGAAAGAATCCTTTGAAGCATCCGGTCGTTACAAACGTTTTGACTACTTGTGGAGCCAAAACGGACTCCGTATTAGTCAGATATCCATGTTTCAGTTAACACTGCGCCAAACTGATTTCGAACGACAGTTATAGACTACTTGTTGTGTAGTTGCATTCGATTTTTTCCATTCTACTTCACTAAACATCTCCATATGTGATTCAATTACTTCTAGGTAAATGCAAGAGACCTTAGTTATGATGATGCACTAGGTCCACAGCTGGTTCTTTGTGTATGTTCTCCAATGGCATTTGTCGAGTGCTCATTAAGAAAGTTTCTGTACAATTTTCTGAACGAACTCATTAAGAAAAGTTCTCCAAAAGTTCCCTATGAAAGACTCCTTTGAAGCATCTGGTTGTCACAAATGTGTTGACTACTTGTGGAGCAAGAACGGACTTCGTATGAGTCAGATATCCATGTTGAAGTTAACACTGCGCAAAACTAATTCCGAACGACAGTTACATACTAGTCCTTGTGCTGTTGCATTCAATTTTTTCAATTCTACTTCACTAAACATATCCATATGAGATCCAATTACTTCTGGGTAAATGCAAGAGACCTTAGTTATGATGATGCACTAGGTCCACAGCTGGTTCTTTGTGTATGTTCTCCAAAGGCTTTTGTCGTGTGCTCATTAAGAAAGTTTCTATCCAATTTTCTGAACGAACTCCTTAAGAAAAGTTCTCCAAAACCTCCATATGAAAGAATCCTTTGAAGCATCTAGTCTTCACAAACGTTTTGACTACTTGTGGAGACAAAACGGACTCCGTATGTGTCAGATATCCATGTTTCAGTTAACACTGCGCCAAACTGATTCGGAACGACCGTTATAGACTAGTTCTTGTGTAGTTGCATTCGAATTTTTCCATTCTACTTCACCAAACATCTCTATATGAGATCCAATTACTTCTAGGTAAATGCAAGAGACCTTAGTTATGATGATGCACTAGGTGCACAACTGGTTCTTTGTGTATGTTCTCAAAAGGCGTTTATCGAGTGCTCACTAAGAAAGTTTCTGTAGAATTTTCTGAACGAACTCATTAAGAAAAGTTTTCCAAAAGTTCCCTATGAAAGACTCCTTTGAAGCATCTGGTCGGCACAAACGTGTTGACTACTTGTGGAGCAAAAACGGACTTCGTATGAGTCAGATATCCATGTTTCAGTTAACACTGCGCAAAACAGATGTCGAACGAAAGTTACAGACTAGTTCTTATGTAGTTGCATTCGATTTTTTCCATTCTACTTCACTAAACATCTCAATAAGAGATCCAATTACTTCTAGGAAAATGCAAGAGACCTTAGTTATGATGATGCACTAGGCCACAGCTGGTTCTTTGTGTATGTTCTCCAAAGGCATTTGTCGAGTGCTCATTAAGAAAGTTTTTGTACAATTTTCTGAACGAACTGATTAAGAAAAGTTCTACAAAAGATCGCTATGAAAGAATCTTTTGAAGCATCTGGTCATCACAAATGTTTTGACTACATGGGGAGCCAAAACGGACTCCATATGAGTCAATTATCCATGTTTAACTTAACACTGCGCCAAACTGATTCCGAATGACAGTTACAAACTAGTTCTTTGGAAGTTGCATTCGATTTTTTCCATTCCACTTCACTAAACATCTTCATATGAGATCAAATTACTTCTAGGGAAAGCAAAGAGACCTTAGTTATGATGATGCACTAGGTCCATAGCTGGGACTTTGTGTATGTCCTCGAAAGGCGTTTGTCGAGTGCTCATTAAGAAAGTTTCTGTACAAGTTTCTGAACGAACTCCTAAAGAAAAGTTCTCCAAAAGTTCCCTATGAAAGAATCCCTTGAAGCATCTAGTCGTCACAAATGTTTTGACTACTTGTGGAGCCAAAATGGACTTCATATGAGTCAGATATCCATGTTGTAGTTAACATTGCGCAAAACAAATTCCGAACGACAGTTACATACTAGTTCTTGTGTAGTTGCATTCAATTTTTTCCATTCTACTTCACTAAACATCTCCATATGAGATCCAATTACGTCTAGAGAAATGCAAGAGACCTTAGTTATGATGATGCACTAGGTCCACAGCTGGTTCTTTGTGCATGTTCTCCAAAGGCTTTTGTCGAGTGCTCATTAAGAAGGTTTCTGTACAATTTTCTGAACAAACTACTTAAGAAAAGTTCTCCAAAAGTTCCCTATGAAAGAATCCTTTGAAGCATCTGGTCGTCCCAAACGTTTTGACTACTTGTGGAGCCAAAACGGACTCCGTATGAATCAGATATCCATGTTTCAGTTAACACTGCGCCAAACTGATTCCGAATGACAGTTATAGACTAGTTCTTGTGCAGTTGCATTCAATTTTTTCCATTCTACTTCAGTAAACATCTCCATATGAGATCCAATTACTTCTAGGTAAATGCAAGAGACCTTAGTTATTATGATGCACTAGGTCCACAACTGGTTCTTTGTGTATGTTCTCAAAAGGAGTTTGTCGAGTGCTCATTAAGAAAGTTTCTGTACAATTTTCTGAACAAACTCATTAAGAAAAGTTCTCCAAAAGTTCCCTATGAAAGACTCCTTTGAAGCATCTGGTCGTCACAAACATGTTGACTACTTGTGGAGCAAAAACGGACTTCGTATGAGTCAGATATCCGTGTTTCAGTTAACACTGCGCAAAACGGATTTCGAACGACAGTTACAGACTAGTTCTTGTGTAGTTGTATTTGATTTTTTCCATTCTACTTCACTAAACATCTCCATATGAGATCCAATTACATCTAGGGAAATGCAAGAGACCTTAGTTATAATGATGCACTAGGTCCACAGCTTGTTCTTTGTGTATGTTCTCCAAAGGCGTTTGTCGAGTGCTCATTAAGAAAGTTTATGTACAATTTTCTGAACGAACTCATTCAGAAAAGTTCTACAAAAGTTCGCTATGAAAGAATCTTTTGATGCATCTGGTCGTCACAAACGTTTTGACTACTTGTGGAGCCAAAACGGACTCTGTATATGTCAATTATCTATGTTTAAGTTAACACTGCGCCAAACTGATTCCGAATGACAGATACAGACTAGTTCTTGTGTAGTTGCATTCGATTTTTTCCATTCCACTTCACTAAACATCTTCATATGAGATCCAATTACTTCTAGGGAATACAAAGAGACCTTAGTTATGATGATGCACTAGGTCCAAAGCTGGGAATTTGTGTATGTCTTCAAAAGGCGTTTGTTGAGTGCTCATTAAGAAAGTTTCTGTACAAGTTTCTAAACGAACTCCTAAAGAAAAGTTCTCCAAAAGTTCCCTATGAAAGAATCCCTTGAAGCATCTGGTTGTCACAAACGTTTTTACTACTTGTGGAGCAAATATGGACTTCGTATGAGTCAGACATCCATGTTGTAGTTAACACTGCGCAAAACTAATTCCGAACGACAGTTACATAGTAAATCTTGTGTAGTTGCATTCAATTTTTTCCATTCAACTTCACTAAACATCTCCATATGAGATCCAATTACTTGTAGGGAAATGCAAGATACCTTAGTTATGATGATGCACTAGGTCCACGGCTGATTCTTTGCGTATGTTCTCCAAAGGCTTTTGTCGAGTGCTCATTAAGAAAGTTTCTGTACAAGTTTCTGAACGAACTCCTAAAGAAAAGTTTTCCAAAAGTTCCCTATGAAAGAATCCTTTGAAGCATCTGGTCGTCACAAACATTTTGACTACTTGTGGAGCCAAAACGGACTCCGTATGAGTCAGATATCCATGTTTCAGTAAACACTGCGGCAAACTGATTCCGAACGACAGTTACAGACTAGTTCTTGTGTAGTTGCATTCGATTTTTTCCTTTCTACTTCACTAACTCTCCATATGAGATCCAATTACTTCTAGGTAAATGCAAGAGACCTTAGTTCTGATGATGCACTTGGTCCACATCAGGGACTTTGTGTATGTTCTCGAATGGCGTTTGTCGAGTGCTCATTAAGAAAGTTTGTGTACAAGTTTCTGAACGAACTCCTTAAGAAAAGTTCTCCAAAAGTTCCCTATGAAACAATCCTTTGAAGCATCTAGTCGTTACAACTGTTTTGACTACTTGTGGAGCAAAAACGGACTTCGTATGAGTCTGATATCCATGTTTCAGGTAACACTACGCAAAACTGATTCCGAATGACGGTTACAGACTAGTTCTTGTTTAGTTGCATTCGATTTTTTCCATTCTACTTCACTAAACATCTCCATATGAGAACCAATTACTTCTAGGAAAATGCAAGAGAGCTTAGTTATGATGATGCACTAGGCCACAGCTAGTTCTTTGTGTATGTTCTCCAAAGGCATTTGTCGAGTGCTCATTAAGAAAGTTTTTGTACAATTTTCTGAACGAACTCATTAAGAAAAGTTCTACAAAAGATCGCTATGAAAGAATCTTTTGAAGCATCTGGTGGTCACAAACATTTTGATTACTTGTGGAGCCAAAACGGACTCCATATGAGTCAATTATCCATGTTTAACTTAACACTGCGCCAAACTGATTCCGAATGACAGTTACAAACTAGTTCTTTGGAAGTTGCATTCGATTTTTTCCATTCCACTTCACTAAACATCTTCATATGAGATCAAATTACTTCTAGGGAAAGCAAAGAGACCTTAGTTATGATGATGCACTAGGTCCATAGCTGGGACTTTGTGTATGTCCTCGAAAGGCGTTTGTCGAGTGCTCATTAAGAAAGTTTCTGTACAAGTTTCTGAACGAACTCCTAAAGAAAAGTTCTCCAAAAGTTCCCTATGAAAGAATCCCTTGAAGCATCTAGTCGTCACAAATGTTTTGACTACTTGTGGAGCCAAAATGGACTTCATATGAGTCAGATATCCATGTTGTAGTTAACATTGCGCAAAACAAATTCCGAACGACAGTTACATACTAGTTCTTGTGTAGTTGCATTCAATTTTTTCCATTCTACTTCACTAAACATCTCCATATGAGATCCAATTACGTCTAGAGAAATGCAAGAGACCTTAGTTATGATGATGCACTAGGTCCACAGCTGGTTCTTTGTGCATGTTCTCCAAAGGCTTTTGTCGAGTGCTCATTAAGAAGGTTTCTGTACAATTTTCTGAACAAACTACTTAAGAAAAGTTCTCCAAAAGTTCCCTATGAAAGAATCCTTTGAAGCATCTGGTCGTCCCAAACGTTTTGACTACTTGTGGAGCCAAAACGGACTCCGTATGAATCAGATATCCATGTTTCAGTTAACACTGCGCCAAACTGATTCCGAATGACAGTTATAGACTAGTTCTTGTGCAGTTGCATTCAATTTTTTCCATTCTACTTCAGTAAACATCTCCATATGAGATCCAATTACTTCTAGGTAAATGCAAGAGACCTTAGTTATTATGATGCACTAGGTCCACAACTGGTTCTTTGTGTATGTTCTCAAAAGGAGTTTGTCGAGTGCTCATTAAGAAAGTTTCTGTACAATTTTCTGAACAAACTCATTAAGAAAAGTTCTCCAAAAGTTCCCTATGAAAGACTCCTTTGAAGCATCTGGTCGTCACAAACATGTTGACTACTTGTGGAGCAAAAACGGACTTCGTATGAGTCAGATATCCGTGTTTCAGTTAACACTGCGCAAAACGGATTTCGAACGACAGTTACAGACTAGTTCTTGTGTAGTTGTATTTGATTTTTTCCATTCTACTTCACTAAACATCTCCATATGAGATCCAATTACATCTAGGGAAATGCAAGAGACCTTAGTTATAATGATGCACTAGGTCCACAGCTTGTTCTTTGTGTATGTTCTCCAAAGGCGTTTGTCGAGTGCTCATTAAGAAAGTTTATGTACAATTTTCTGAACGAACTCATTCAGAAAAGTTCTACAAAAGTTCGCTATGAAAGAATCTTTTGATGCATCTGGTCGTCACAAACGTTTTGACTACTTGTGGAGCCAAAACGGACTCTGTATATGTCAATTATCTATGTTTAAGTTAACACTGCGCCAAACTGATTCCGAATGACAGATACAGACTAGTTCTTGTGTAGTTGCATTCGATTTTTTCCATTCCACTTCACTAAACATCTTCATATGAGATCCAATTACTTCTAGGGAATACAAAGAGACCTTAGTTATGATGATGCACTAGGTCCAAAGCTGGGAATTTGTGTATGTCTTCAAAAGGCGTTTGTTGAGTGCTCATTAAGAAAGTTTCTGTACAAGTTTCTAAACGAACTCCTAAAGAAAAGTTCTCCAAAAGTTCCCTATGAAAGAATCCCTTGAAGCATCTGGTTGTCACAAACGTTTTTACTACTTGTGGAGCCAATATGGACTTCGTATGAGTCAGACATCCATGTTGTAGTTAACACTGCGCAAAACTAATTCCGAACGACAGTTACATAGTAAATCTTGTGTAGTTGCATTCAATTTTTTCCATTCAACTTCACTAAACATCTCCATATGAGATCCAATTACTTCTAGGGAAATGCAAGATACCTTAGTTATGATGATGCACTAGGTCCACGGCTGATTCTTTGCGTATGTTCTCCAAAGGCTTTTGTCGAGTGCTCATTAAGAAAGTTTCTGTACAAGTTTCTGAACGAACTCCTAAAGAAAAGTTTTCCAAAAGTTCCCTATGAAAGAATCCTTTGAAGCATCTGGTCGTCACAAACATTTTGACTACTTGTGGAGCCAAAACGGACTCCGTATGAGTCAGATATCCATGTTTCAGTAAACACTGCGCCAAACTGATTCCGAACGACAGTTACAGACTAGTTCTTGTGTAGTTGCATTCGATTTTTTCCTTTCTACTTCACTAACTCTCCATATGAGATCCAATTACTTCTAGGTAAATGCAAGAGACCTTAGTTCTGATGATGCACTTGGTCCACATCAGGGACTTTGTGTATGTTCTCGAATGGCGTTTGTCGAGTGCTCATTAAGAAAGTTTGTGTACAAGTTTCTGAATGAACTCCTTAAGAAAAGTTCTCCAAAAGTTCCCTATGAAACAATCCTTTGAAGCATCTAGTCGTTACAACTGTTTTGACTACTTGTGGAGCAAAAACGGACTTCGTATGAGTCTGATATCCATGTTTCAGGTAACACTACGCAAAACTGATTCCGAATGACGGTTACAGACTAGTTCTTGTTTAGTTGCATTCGATTTTTTCCATTCTACTTCACTAAACATCTCCATATGAGAACCAATTACTTCTAGGAAAATGCAAGAGAGCTTAGTTATGATGATGCACTAGGCCACAGCTAGTTCTTTGTGTATGTTCTCCAAAGGCATTTGTCGAGTGCTCATTAAGAAAGTTTTTGTACAATTTTCTGAACGAACTCATTAAGAAAAGTTCTACAAAAGATCGCTATGAAAGAATCTTTTGAAGCATCTGGTGGTCACAAACATTTTGATTACTTGTGGAGCCAAAACGGACTCCGTACGCTTCAGATGTCCATGTTTCAGTTAACACTGCGCAAAACTGATTCCGAACGACAGTTAATGACTAGTTCTTGTGTAGTTGCATTCGATTTTTTCCATTCTACTTCACTAAAAATCTCCATATGAGATACAATTACTTCTAGGGAAATGCAAGAGACCTTAGTTATGATGATGCACTAGGTCCACAGCTGGTTCTTTGTGTATGTTCTCCAAAGGCGTTTGTCGAGAGCTCATTATGAAAGTTTCTGAACAATTTTCTGAATGAACTCCTTAAAAAAAGTTCTCCAAAAGCTCCCTATGAATGAATCCTTTGAAGCATCAGGTGGTCACAAATGTGTTGAATACTTGTGGAGCCCAAACGGACTCTGTATGAGTCAGATATCCATGTTTCAGTAAACACTGCGCCTAACTGATTTCGAACGACAGTTACAGACTAGTTCTTGTGTAGTTGTATTCGATTTTTTCCATTCTACTTTACTGAACATCTCCATATGAGATCCAATTACTTCTAGGGAAATGCAAGAGACCTTAGTTATGATGATGCACTAGGTCCAGAACTGGGACATTGTGTATGTTCTCGAAAGGCGTTTGTCGAATGTTCATTAAGAAAGTTTCCGTTCAAGTTTGTAAACGAACTCCTTAAGAAAAGTTCTCCAAAAGTTCCATATGAAAGAATCCTTTGAAGCATCAGGTCGTCACAAACATGTTGAATACTTGTGGAGCCAAAATAGACTCAGTATGAGTCAGATATCCATGTTTCAGTAAACACTGCGCCTAACTGATTCCGAACGACAGTTATGGACTAGTTCTTGTGTAGTTGCATTCGATTTTTCCATTCTACTTCACTAAACATCTCCATATGAGATCCAATTACTTCTAGGGAAATGCAAGAGACCTTAGTTATGATGTTGCACTAGGTCCACAGCTGGTTCTTTGGGTATGTTCTCCAAAGGCTTTTGTCGAGTGCTCATTAAGAAAGTTTCTGTACAATTTTCTGAACGAACTCCTTAAGAAAAGTTCTCCAAAATTTCCATATGAAAGAATCCTTTGAAGCATCTGGTCGTCACAAACGTTTTGACTACTTGTGGAGCCAAAACGGACTTCGTATGAGTCAGATATCCATGTTTCAGTTAACACTACGCCAAACTGATTCCGAACGACAGTTACAGATTAGTTCTTGTGTAGTTAATTTCGATTTTTTCCATTCTACTTCACTAAACATCTCCATATGAGATCCAATTACTTCTAGGAAATCCAATTGACCTTATTAATGATGATGCACTAGGTCCATAGCTGGTTCTTAGTGTATGTTCTCCAAAGGCATTTGCCGAGTGCTCATTAAGAAAGATTCTGTACAATTTTCAGCGAACTCCTTAAGAAAAGTTTTCCAAATGTTCGCTATGAAAGAATCCTTTGAAGCATCTGGTCATCACAAACCTTTTGACTACTAGGGAGTCCGTATGGGTCAGATATCCATGTTTCAATTAACACTACGCCAAACTGATTTCGAATGACAGTTACAGACTAGTTCTTGTCTAGTTGCATTCGATTTTTTCCATTCTACTTCACTAAACATCTCCATATGAGATCCAATTACTTCTAGGTAAATGCAAGAGACCTTAGTTATGATGATGCACTAGGTCCATAGCTGATTTTTTGTGTATGTTCTCAAAAGGTGTTTGCCGAGTGCTCAATAAGAAACTTTTTGTACAATTTTCTGAACGAACTCATTAAGAAAAGTTCTCCAAAAGTTCCCTATGAAAGAATCCTTTGAAGAATCTGGTCATCACAAACGTGTTGACTACTTGTGGAGCAAAAACGAACTTCGTATGAGTCAGATATTCATGTTTCAGTTAACACTGCGCAAAACATATTCCGAACAACTATTACCGACTAGTTCTTGTGTAGTTGCATTCGTTTTTCCATTCTACTTCACTAAACATCTCCATATGAGATCCAATTTCTTCTAGGGAAATGCAAGAGACCTTAGTTATGATGATGCACTAGGTCTACAGCTGGTTCTTTGTGTATGTTCTCCAAAGGCGTTTGTCGAGTGCTCGTGAAGAAAGTTTCTGTACAATTTTCTGAACGAACTCGTTAAGAAAAGTTCTACAAAAGTTCCCTATGAAAGAATACTTTCAATCATTTGGTCGTCACAAACGTTCTGACTACTTTTGGAGCCAAAACGGAATCCGTATGAGTCAGATATCCATATTTCAGTTAACACCGCGCCAAAATAATTCCGAACGAAAGTTGCTGACTAGTTCTTGTGTAGTTTTCATTCGATTTTCTCCATTCTACTTCACTAAACATCTCCATATGAGATTCAACTACTTCTAGGGAAATGCAAGAGGCCTTAGTTATGATGATGCACTAGGTCCACAACTAGGACTTTGTGTTTGTTCTCGAAAGGCGTTTGTCGAGTGTTCATTAAGAAAGTTTCTATACAAGTTTCTAAACGAACTTCTTAAGAAAAGTACTCCAAAAGATCCCTATGAAAAATCCTTTGAAGCATCTGGTCGTCACAAATATGTTGACTACTTGTGGAGCAAAAACGGACTTCGTATGAGTCAGATATCCATGTTTCAGTTAACACTGCGCAAAACTGATTCCGAACGACAGTTACAGACTAGTTCTTGTGTAGTTGCATTCGATTTTTTCCATTCTACTTCACTAAACATCTCCATATGCGATGAAATTACTTCTAGGGAAATGCAAGAGACCTTAGTTATGATGATGCACTAGGTCCACAACTGGGACTTTGTGTATGTTCTCGAAAGGTGTTTGTCGAGTGCTCATTAAGAAAGTTTCTGGACAAGTTTCTAAACGAACTCCTTAAGATAAGTTCTCCAAAAGTTCCCTATGAAACAATCCTTTGAAGCATATGGTCATCAAAAACATTTTAACTACTTATGGAGCAAAAACGGACTTCGTATGAGTCAGATATCCATGTTTCAGTTAAAACTGCGCAAAACTGATTCCGAACAACAGTTACACACTAGTTCTTGTTTAGTTGCATTCGATTTTTTCCATTCTACTTCACTAAACATCTCTATATGAGATCCAATTACTTATAGGGAAATGCAAGAGACCTTAGTTATGATGATGCACTAGGTCCACAGCAGGTTCTTTGTGTATGTTCGCCAAAGGCGTTTGCCGAATGCTCATTAAGAAAGTTTCTGTACAATTTTCTGAACGAACTCCTTAAGAAAAGTTCGCCAAAATTTCCATATGAAAGAATCCTTTGAAGCATCTAGTCATCACAAACGTTTTGACTACTTGTGGAGCCAAAACGGACTCCGTATGAATCAGATATCCATGTTTCAGTTAACACTGCGCCAAACTGATTCCGAACGACAATTACAGACTAGTTCTTGTGTAGTTGCATTCAATTTTTTCCATTCTACTTCACTAAACATCTCCATTTGAGTTCCAATTAGTTCTAGGTAAATGCAAGAGACCTTAGTTATGATGATGCACTAGGTCCACAGCTGGTTCTTTGTGTATGTTATCCAAAGGCGTTTGTCGAGTGCTCATTAAGAAAGTTTCTGTACAAGTTTCTAAACGAACTCCTTAAGAAAATTTCTCCAAAAGTTCCCTATGAAACAATCCTTTCAAGCATCTGGTCGTCACAAACGTTTTGACTACTTGTGGAGCAAAAACGGACTTCGTAGAAGTCAAATATCCATGTTTCAGTTAACACTGCGCAAAACTGATTCCGAACGACAGTTACAGACTATTTCTTGTTTAGTTGCATTCGATTTTTTCCATTCTACTTCACTAAACATCTCCATATGAGAACCAGTTACTTCTAGGGAAATGCAAGAGACCTTAGTTATGATGATGCACTAGGTGCACTGCTGGTTCTTTGTGTATGTTATCCAAAGGCGTTTGTCGAGTGCTCATTAAGAAAGTTTCTGTACAATTTTCTGAACGAACTCCTTAAGAAAAGTTCTCCAAAAGTTACCTATGAAAGAATCCTTTGAAGCATCAGGTCGTCACAAACGTGTTGAATACTTGTGGAGGCAAAACGAACTCCGTATGAGTCAGATATCCATGTTTCAGTTAACACCACGCAAACTTGATTCCGAACGACAGTTACAGACTAGTTCTTGGGTAGTTGCATTCGATTTTTTCCATTCTACTTTACTAAATATCTCCATATGATATCCAATTACTTCTAGCGAAATGCAAGAGACCTTAGTTATGATGATGCACTAGGTCCATAGCTGGTTTTTTGTGTATGTTCTCAAAATGTGTTTGTCGAGTGCTCATTAAGAAAGATTCTGTACAATTTTCAACGAACTCCTTAACAAAAGTTTTCCAAAAGTTCGCTTTGAAAGAATTGTTTGAGGCATTTGGTCGTCACAAACGTTTTGACTACTAGGGACTCCGTATGAGTCAGATATCCATGTTTCAGTTAACACTGCGCAAAACTGATTCCGAACGACAATTACAGACTATTTCTTGTGTAGTTGCATTCAATTTTTTCCATTCTACTTCACTAAACATCTCCATATGAGATCCAATTGCTTCTAGGGAAATGCAAGAGACCTTAGTTATGATGCTACAATAGGTCCACAGCTGGGACTTTGTGTATGTTCTCGAAAGGCGTTTGTCGAGTGCTCATTAAGAAAGTTTCTGTACAAGTTTCTGAACGAACTCCTAAAGAAAAGTTCTCCAAAAGTTCCCTATGAAAGAATCCTTTGAAGCATCTGGTCATCACAAACGTTTTGACTACTTGTGGAGCAAAAATGGACTTCGTATGATTCAATTATCCATGTTTAAGTTAACACTGCGCCAAACTAGTTCTTGTGTAGTTGCATTCGATTTTTTCCATTCCACTTCACTAAACATCTTCATATGATATCTAATTACTTCTAGGGAAAGCAAAGAGACATTAGTTATGATGATTCACTAGGTCCATAGCTGGGACTTTGTGTGTGTCCTCGAAAGGCGTTTGTCGAGTGCTCATTAATAAAGTTTCTGTACAAGTTTATGAACGAACTCCTAAAGAAAGGTTCTCCAAAAGTTCCCTATGAAAGAATCCCTTGAAGCATCTGGTCGTCACAAATTTTTTGACTAATTGTGGAGCAAAAATGGACTTCGTATGAGTCAGATATCCATGTTGAAATTATCACTGCGCAAAACTAATTCCGAACGACAGTTACATACTAGTTCTTGTGTAGTTGCATTCAACTTTTTCCATTCTACTTCACTAAACATCTCCATATGAGATCCAATTACTTCTGGGGAAATGCAAGAGACGTTAGTTATGATGATGCACTAGGTCCACAGCTGGTTCTTTGTGTATGTTCTCCAAAGGCTTTTGTCGAGTGCTCATTAAGAAAGTTTCTGTACAATTTTCTGAACGAACTCCTTAAGAAAAGTTCTCCAAAAGTTCCATATGAAAGATTACTTTGAAGCATCTGGTCGTCACAAACATTTTGACTACTTGTGGAGCCAAAACGGACTCCGTATGAGTCAGATATGCATGTTTCAGTTAACACTGCGCCAAACTGATTCCGAACGACAGTTATAGACTATTTCTTGTGTAGTTGCATTCGATTTTTTCCATTCTACTTCACTAAACATCTCCATATGAGATCCAATTACTTCTAGGTAAATGCAAGAGACCTTAGTTATGATGATGCACTAGGTCCACAACTGGTTGTTTGTGTATGCTCACTAAGAAAATTTCTTTACAATTTTCTGAACGAACTCATTAAGAAAAGTTCTCCAAAAGTTCCCTATGAAAGACTCCTTTGAAGCGTCTGGTCATCACAAACATGTTGACTACTTGTGGAGCAAAAACGGACTTCGTATGAGTCAGATATCCATGTTGAAATTAACACTGCGCAAAACTAATTCCGAACGACAGTTACATAATAGTTCTTGTGTTGTTGCATTCAATTTTTTCAATTCAACTTCACTAAACATCTCCATATGAGATCCAATTACTTCTAGGGAAATGCAACAGACCTTAGTTATGATGATGCACTAGGTCCACAACTGGTTCTTTGTGTATGTTCTCCAAAGGCGTTTGTCGAGTGCTCATTAAGAAAGTTTCTGTACAATTTTCTGAACGATCTCATTAAGTAAAGTTCTACAAAAGTTCCCTATGGAAGAATACTTTCAATCATCTGGTCGTCACAAACGTTTTGACTACTTGCGGAGCCAAAACGAAATCTGTATGATTCAGATATCCATATTTCACTTAACACCACGCCAAACTAATTCCGGACGACAGTTACAGACTAGTTCTTGTGTAGTTTTCATTCGATTTTTTCCTTTCTACTTAACTAAACATCTCCATATTAGAACCAATTACTTCTAGGGAAATGCAAGAGACCTTAGTTATGACGATGCACTAGGTCCACAGCTGGTTCTTTGTGTATATTCTCCAAAGGCGTTTGTCGAGAGCTCATTAAGAAAGTTTCTATACAATTTTCTGAACGAACTCCTTAAGAAAAGTTCTCCAAAACCTCCCTATAAAAGAATCCTTTGAAGCATCAGGTCATCACAAACGTGTTGAATACTTGTGGAGCCAAAACGGACTCCGTATGAGTCAGATATCCATGTTTCAGTAAACACAGCGCCAAACTGATTCCGAACGACAGTTACAGACTAGTTCATGTGTAGTTGCATTCACTTTTTTCCATTCTACTTCACTAAATATCTCCATATGATATCCAATTACTTCTAGCGAAATGCAAGAGACCTTAGTTATGATGATGCACTAGGTCCATAGCTGTTTTTTTTGTATGTTCTCAAAATGCGTTTGTCGAGTGCTCATTAAGAAAGATTCTGTACAATTTTCAACGAACTCCCTAAGAAAAGTTTTCCAAACGTTCGCTTTGAAAGAATCGTTCTAGGAATTTGGTCGTCACAAACATTTTGACTACTAGGGACTCCGTATGAGTCAGATATCCATGTTTCAGTTAACACTGCGCAAAACTGATTCCGAACGACAGTTACAGCCTGGTACTTGTGGAGTTGCATTAGATTTTTTCCATTCTACTTCACTAAACATCTCCATATGAGATCCAATTGCTTCTAGGGAAATGCAAGAGACCTTAGTTATGATGTTACAATAGGTCCACAGCTGGGACTTTGTGCATGTTCTCGAAAGGCGTTTGTCGAGTGCTCATTAAGAAAGTTTCTGTACAAGTTTCTGAACGAACTCCTAAAGAAAAGTTCTCCAAAATTTCCTTATGAAAGAATCCTTTGAAGCATCTGGTCATCACAAACGTTTTGACTACTTGTGGAGCAAAAATGGCCTTCGTATGAGTCAATTATCCATGTTTAAGTTAACACTGCGCCAAACTGATTCCGAATGATAGTTACAAACTAGTTCTTGTATAGTTGCATTCGATTTTTTCCATTCCACTTCACTAAACATCTTCATATGAGATCTAATTACTTCTAGGGAAAGCAAAGAGACCTTAGTTATGATGATGCACTAGGTCCATAGCTGGGACTTTGTGTATGTCCTCGAAAGGCGTTTGTCGAGTGCTCATTAATAAAGTTTCTGTACAAGTTTATGAACGAACTCCTAAAGAAAGGTTCTCCAAAAGTTCCCTATGAAAGAATCCCTTGAAGCATCTGGTCGTCACAAATGTTTTGACTAATTGTGGAGCAAAAATGGACTTCGTATGAGTCAGATATCCATGTTGAAATTAACACTGCACAAAACTGATTCCGAACGACAGTTACAGCCTGGTACTTGTGTAGTTGCATTAGATTTTTTCCATTCTACTTCACTAAACATCTCCATATGAGATCCAATTACTTCTAGGGAAATGCAAGAGACGTTAGTTATGATGATGCAGTAGGTCCACAGCTGGTTCTTTGTGTATGTTCTCCAAAGGCTTTTGTCGAATGCTCATTGAGAAAGTTTCCGTACAATTTTCTGAACGAACTCCTTAAGAAAAGTTCTCCAAAAGTTCCATATGAAAGAATACTTTGAAGCATCTGGTCGTCACAAACATTTTGACTACTTGTGGAGCCAAAACGGACTCCGTATGAGTCAGATATGCATGTTTGAGTTAACACTGCGCCAAACTAATTCCGAACGACAGTTATAGACTATTTCTTGTGTAGCTGCATTCAATTTTTTCCATTCTACTTCACTAAACATCTCCATATGAGATCCAATTACTGCTAGGGAAATGCAATAGACCTTAGGTATGATGATGCACTAGCTCCATAGCTGGGTTTTTGTGTATGTTCTCAAAAGGCGTTTGCCGAGTTCTCATTAAGAAAGTTTCTGTACAATTTTCTGAACGAACTCATTAAGAAAAGTTCTCCAAAAGTTCCCTATGAAAGACTCCTTTGAAGCATCTGGTCATCACAAATGTGTTGACTACTTGTGGAGCAAAAACGGACTTATTATGAATCAGATATCCATGTTTCAGTTAACACTGCGCAAAACTGATTCCGAACGACAGTTACAGCCTGGTACTTGTGTAGTTGCATTCGATTTTTTCCATTCTACTTCACTAAACATCTCCATATGAGATCCAATTACTTCTAGGGAAATGCAAGAGACGTTAGTTATGATGATGCACTAGGTCCACAGCTGGTTCTTTGTGTATGTTCTCCAAAGGCTTTTGTCGAATGCTCATTGAGAAAGTTTCCGTACAATTTTCTGAACGAACTCCTTAAGAAAAGTTCTCCAAAAGTTCCATATGAAAGAATACTTTGAAGCATCTGGTCGTCACAAACATTTTGACTACTTGTGGAGCCAAAACGGACTCCGTATGAGTCAGATATGCATGTTTGAGTTAACACTGCGCCAAACTAATTCCGAACGACAGTTATAGACTATTTCTTGTGTAGCTGCATTCGATTTTTTCCATTCTACTTCACTAAACATCTCCATATGAGATCCAATTACTTCTAGGGAAATGCAATAGACCTTAGTTATGATGATGCACTAGCTCCATAGCTGGTTTTTTGTGTATGTTCTCAAAAGGCGTTTGCCGAGTTCTCATTAAGAAAGTTTCTGTACAATTTTCTGAACGAACTCATTAAGAAAAGTTCTCCAAAAGTTCCCTATGAAAGACTCCTTTGAAGCATCTGGTCATCACAAACGTGTTGACTACTTGTGGAGCAAAAACGGACTTATTATGAGTCAGATATCCATGTTTCAGTTAACACTGCGCAAAACTGAGTCCGAACGACAGTTACAGCCTGGTACTTGTGTAGTTGCATTCGATTTTTTCCATTCTACTGCACTAAACATCTCCATATGAGATCCAATTACTTCTAGGGAAATGCAAGAGACGTTAGTTATGACGATGCACTAGGTCCACAGCTGGTTCTTTGTGTATGTTCTCCAAAGGCTTTTGTCGAATGCTCATTGAGAAAGTTTCCGTACAATTTTCTGAACGAACTCCTTAAGAAAAGTTCTCCAAAAGTTCCATATGAAAGAATACTTTGAAGCATCTGGTCGTCACAAACATTTTGACTACTTGTGGAGCCAAAACGGACTCCGTATGAGTCAGATATGCATGTTTCAGTTAACATTGCGCCAAACTAATTCCGAACGACAGTTATAGACTATTTCTTGTGTAGCTGCATTCGATTTTTTCCATTCTACTTCACTAAACATCTCCATATGAGATCCAATTACTTCTAGGGAAGTGCAATAGACCTTAGTTATGATGATGCACTAGCTCCATAGCTGGTTTTTTGTGTATGTTCTCAAAAGGCGTTTGCCGAGTTCTCATTAAGAAAGTTTCTGTACAATTTTCTGAACGAACTCATTAAGAAAAGTTCTCCAAAAGTTCCCTATCAAAGACTCCTTTGAAGCATCTGGTCATCACAAACGTGTCGACTACTTGTGGAGCAAAAACGGACTTATTATGAGTCAGATATCCATGTTTCAGTTAACACTGCGCAAAACTGATTCCGAACGACAGTTACAGCCTGGTACTTGTGTAGTTGCATTCGATTTTTTCCATTCTACTTCACTAAACATCTCCATATGAGATCCAATTACTTCTAGGAAATGCAAGAGACCTTATTGATGATGATGCACTAGGTCCATAGCTGGTTTTTTGTGTATGTTCTCCAAAGGCGTTTGCCGAGTACCCATTAAGAAAGTTTCTGTACAATTTGCTGAACGAACTCCTTAAGAAAAGTTTTCCAAAAGTCCGCTATGAAAGAATCCTTTAAAGCATCTGGTCGTCACAAACGTATTGACTACTAGGGACTCCGTATGAGTCAGATATCCATGTTTCAGTTAACACTGCGCAAAACTTATTCCGAACGACTGTTACAGACTAGTTCTTGTTTAGTTGCATTCGATTTTTTCCATTCTAGTTCACTAAACATCTCCATATGAGAACCAGTTACTTCTAGGGAAATGCAAGAGACCTTAGTTATGATGATGCACTAGGTCCACAGCTGGTTCTTTGTGTATGTTCTCCAAAGGGGTTTGTCGAGTGCATAGTAAGAAAGTTTCTAAATAATTTTCTGAACGAACTCCTTAAGAAAAGTTCTCCAAAAGTTCCCTATGAAAGAATCCATTGAAGCATCAGGTCGTCACAAACGTGTTGAATACTTGTGGAGCCAAAACGGAATCTGTATGAGTCAGATATCCATGTTTCAGTTAACACTGCGCAAAACTGATTCCGAACGACAATTACACAGTAGTTCTTGGGTAGTTGCATTCGATTTTTTCCATTCTACTTTACTAAACATCTCCATATGATATCCAATTACTTCTAGGGAAATGCAAGAGACCTTAGTTATGATGATGCACTAGGTCCAGAACTAGGACTTTGTGTATGTTCTCGTAAGGCGTTTGTCGAATGTTCATTAAGAAAGTTTATGTACAAGTTTGTAAATGAACTCATTAAGAAAAGTTCTCCAAAAGTTCCCTATGAAAGAATCCTTTGAAGCATCTGGTCGTCACAAACATTTTGACTACTTGCGGAGCCAAAACGGACTCCATATGAGTCAGATATCCATGTTTCACTTAACACTGCGCCTAACTGATTCCGAACAACAGTTACAGACTAGTTCTTGTGTAGTGCATTCGATTTTTTCCATTCTACTTCACTAAACATCTCCATATGAGATCCAATTACTTCTAGGGAAATGCAAGAGACCGTAGTTATGATGTTGCACTAGTTCCACAGCTGGGACTTTGTGTATGTTCTCGAAAGGCATTTGTTGAGTGCTCATTAAGAAAGTTTCTGTACAAGTTTTTGAACGAACTCCTTAAGAAAAGTTCTCCAAAAGTTCCCTATGAAATAATAGTTTGAAGCATCTGGTCGTCCTAAACATTTTGACTACTTGTGGAGAAAAAACGGACTTCTTATGAGTCAGATATCCATGTTTCAGTTAACACTGCGCAAAACTGATTCCGAACGACAGTTACAGACTAGTTCTTGTGTAGTGCATTCAATTTTTTCCATTCTACTTCACTAAACTTCTCCATATGAGATCCAATTACTTCTAGGGAAATGCAAGAGACCTTAGTTATGATGTTGCACTAGGTCTGCAGCTGGGACTTTGTGTATGTTCTCGAAAGGCGTTTGTCGAGTGCTCTTTAAGAAAGTTTCTGTACAAGTTTCTGAACGACCTCCTTAAAAAAAGTTCTCCAAAAGTTCCCTATGAAAGAATACTTTGAAGCATCTGGTCATCCTAAATGTTTTGACAACTTGTGGAGCAAAAACGGACTTCTTATGAGTCAGATATCCATGTTTCAGTTAACACTTCGCAAAACTGATTCCGAACGACAGTTACAGACTAGTTCTTGTGTAATTGCATTCGATTTTTTCCATTCGACTTCACTAAACATCTCCATATGAGATCCAATTACTTCTAGGAAATGCAAGAGACCATTTTTATGATGATGCACTAGGTCCATATGTAACATCCCAAATTTTTAATATGGAATGTTATACATAGATCATTCACTGCATATCATATTTTATTGCATTTCGTTTTGCGATCCTCGAAAATTCTAAGCAACTCAAGGACCCACGGAGAGAGTTGGGGATTTCACCGTTTTCATATTTGAATTTTCTCAAATATTGAAACAGGGATCAATTTGGTTTAACTATTTTTCTCTCCGAAAATATTTCATATTAAAAATATATGAGAGGAGATAATATGACTTCTCCAAAATAAATGGAATATTGGAGGAAAAATATTAAAATCAAATAAATATTTTATTTGGATTTTATTGCAATTTTATTTGGATTTAGAAAAATATGCATTTTTCAAAATTGCATTAGAGTCCCAAATAAATGTTTACCTTGTCCGGGAGATTTTTAGAGGACGGGGAAAATTTATTTCGGGAATCTTGGAGTCCGAAGCCCAGCCGGCCCAGCCGCCCCGCGCCGCCTTCCCGTCCCGTGCCGGAGACGGACTCCGCCGGAGGAGTCCGCCGCCGCCGCGCCTCCGCCCCGTCGCCCCCTCGCCCAAGCCGCCCCCTCCCCCCTTAAATAGCCGCCGCCCCCCCTGGAGCCCCAAGCCGCTCGCCGCCGCCTGCCCTCGCCGCGCCGCCTGCCCTCGCCGCGCCAGCCGCCGCCGCTGCCGCCGCTGCCGGACGCCGCCGCCGCCGCATCGCGCCGCCGCGCCGCGCCTCCGCCCCGTCGCCTCGCCGCCGCCGCTGCCCGCCGGAGCCCCGCCGGAGGTAGCCGCCGCCGCCTCGGTTTTCGTGAGAAAACCGATCGGTTTTGTTTAAACCCTAGATCTAGATTCGGTTTTTTTTTAAATACCGGTTTATTTTTTTTTTGATCGGTTTTCCGTCGGTTTAGTTATTAGCGGACGTTCGTCCGTACGTTCGTTTTAACGAACAGTTTTCACCGTTTAACCGCAGACAGCGAACGTTCGTTCGTTAGCCTGTTCGTTAGTTTTCTTTTTCTCGGATTTTCCGCGATTATTTTCGATCGCGATTTCTGATCCGATTTTCGTTTTAGTATATCTTTTCGCTCGTTTGTCGGAATCAGGCGATTCAAGCGCCTAGATCTTCGTCTCGAAGCCCTCTTTCTGTTTAACCAACTTAAACAAGTTTTTGCTACTGTAAAATTTGACTTTAGTCCAGATTAGTAATCGAAGCTTGTTTCTTTCGCAGTTTGAGTTTCGTTGCTCCGTTTGATTTGATTCTTTTTGCAAACCGGAGTTCTTCAGTTGAACTTTCTGGTTAGGTCTTCTCATTTGGATTTTACCCGTGCATCTTCGCTTGATTGCTTATGTATGCTATTGTTTGTTGCGATAGAATTCCCGGAGTGCGAAGCGTGCTACTACGAGTCCCTAGGATTTGCAGATCGTCAGCAAGGCAAGTAACACATTGATCATACTTCCTCGTTACCCAGTTTTTATGCATTAGTTTCGACCCTCAAACATTGCATGATTAGGATGTGATTAACTTGTGGGTACTGGGAAGTAGATGATGAGGTAGAACCTATTGCCCTTTTTATTATAAAACCCTTGGGAGTTACTTCCACGCTATGCTTATGTTGCCATGCTATGCTCGTAGACGTGGATTGGGTTTTGAGTGTATCCATGACAGATGTGAGATTTTAATTAATGGTTCAACTAAAGGTGGCAACTTTAATACACATCTAGGTGGATTGCTTGTTTGGGCACCTGGGGATATACCAGTGTTGTCCTAGGAGATCCCGGGGATATACCGTGTGATCCTCCTATGGTTCGCCACCCAGGCTCAAAGGGATCATAAGATTATTCATGCTAGAAACTTCCGTGTGCAGCCACAAGCTATTATGGGCTCTAGCATAGTTGAGTATGTTACATGACCTCTTTCAGTGGTAGGCCAGCAGATGTAGGGGAAAGTAGGTGTAACTGTCTACCCAGAGTAAAGAGTAAATGTTTCTGAAAGACTGTGTCTCGGTCATCCGTTTCTCAAACACCATGTAGTGCGAGAAATCCAACGGAGGAGATCGAGTCTTGTGGGGAAAAGTGCACAAACCTCTGCAGAGTGTACAAACTAATCATGATTAGCCGTGTCCCCGGTTATGGACATCTTGAGTATCTGGTTCTTGGATCATCATATTGAATCCCATCACTCTAAATTAATTTGTTGGGATTAATGATTACTTTTAATTGGGATTGAGAGGGGGATTTACCTTCTCAATGTTCAACAACCACCATGATAGTTAAATAAAATATATTCCTTTGTTGTAGGGAAAAACTTGGCTTTTCGCAAAATAGTATAACACTAAGCTTTCCACCAGCCAAATATGCATGTAGTATTAGCAATTATTCTGTTCATTGCTCTACTGTGTTATATTGCCAGCATATTCCATGTGCTGACCCGTTTCGGGCTGCAACGTATCATGTTGCAGACTTTTCAAGAGGAGTAAGGTGTGCTAGGTCGTTGTCGTGCACTCAGCTATGCCGTTGGAGTTGATGGACTCACTTTGTCTTCCAAGCCAGTGCGGTGTAGGTCCCGGTGAAGCTTGGTATTCCGATGTTCAGGTACCTGTGACTTCCTTCAAGTGTCGTCCAAAAGGTGTGTCTTCATCCGGTTGTGTAAACTTGTTCCTTGAGTCTGCCATCCTAGAGAATAGAAGATGGAGAGAAGTCAGAAAGAGTAGAGAAGAGTGTCCTATGGCTTTTCTAGTGGTCGTGTCCTACAGTCAGCGTGTGCTCTGATACCATCTCTGGAGCGACCCGACCCGAATGGATCGAATCTCTTGTGTCAAGTGTCATCCCTGGATCGGTAATGCTGACACACACAGTACTCGAAGGATTTATAACAGAGTGCATCACACACTTTTACATCAAATGTCTCAAAAGAGAACTGAATACATAAATATGGCTTAATGCCATCTAATAGATAACAGCGGAAGG
>CM022302.1:38466071-38518689 GCA_011799875.1 Thinopyrum elongatum | reverse complement strand
CCCCCCCTTACTCCCCCGCTTAAATCTCGGGACGAGATTTCTTGTAGTGGAGGAGATTTGTGACACCCCCAGTGGTTAGCTACAGTAATCCCCTGCTAATGATGCCATGTCATCATGATCATCCTAAATAAATTGCATTTAGGAAATAATCCAACTCATATTCAAATTTAAAATACAAGTCAAATTAATATTTCTTCAAACTTCAGAACAAAAATGTACAACATGTTGCAGATAATCCAGAGGCAAATATAAAATTGACAGCAATATTAACTAAAATAATTGAGTGGCTCAAACAGCATGGAACAGGAACAAAACAACACTGTTTATTACCTTTTCAATTAAATAAAATAGAAATGAAATCATATTTGCATCAAACCAATTTCTAACAGTGGCTATTAATGCACTGTAATTATTGGACTAGTTTTCATATTTTACAAAATTCATTTGAAATAAAAACAAAAGACAAAAACTCAAAACAGAAAAATAAAACAGAAAAGGAGAGAGAGAGGTGGGCGACGCTCACTATACAACGCCGGCCCAGCCCATTTGTTCCCTCTCGCTCGTCCCCTTTCACTACAGGGCGGCGCCACCAGCCGTTTCCGCCGAGCCCGCTCGCCGGCGACTATAAAGCCGACCACCGCGGCTCCCTCTCGGCCTCCACAACCCTAACGGCCACTCCCCCCTCTCCCAGATCCGCCGCCACCCCCTCTACTCCGCCTAGCCGATGCGGCCATGGCCACGGCGCCGTGAAAGCCGCGGCCACCGGCCCCGTCTCGCTCCGATGTGCTGTCCGGCAGCTCCCTCGACATCGACTACGTCGAGCTGCGCCGTCAGTTCGCGTCAAGGAGCTCTCCCCCGACCGGTATTGCTCCGTCCCCTCCTCGGACCGCCGCCGTCGTTCTTCTCCGCCTACGGCTGCACCGCGCCTCCCCCGAGCTCGCTTAACGGCCACACCTCGCGGTGAGCTCCTCCTCCTCCCTCCCTCCCCTCTCTGCTTGCCGCTCGCTCGCCGTAGGATAGCCCGCCGCGTGTGCTCGCTCCGGCCGCCGTGGTTGCTCACCGTCCAGCCATTTCGGTCGTCGTCTTGACCTCGCCCTTGCATCGTTAGCCACCGCGTCGACCACTGGTTCGAACGGCACCGAAAACCCGCGCAAAACCACGCCGGAGCACCCTCCCCCTCGCTCACCGGAGCCACGCTCCGCTCGGCTCATCGCCGGCCATTTTTCCGGCCACCATTGCCCCCACCATCGCCACCATTCAAACCGCGGCAGGCGTGCGGTTCCAACGCCACCGGCCGCTCGCCAAACGGCCCACCGGGGGCGAAACCCGAGCCCCGTCGATGCCTTGCCGCCGTTCGGGCGCGCGTCGGAGGCGCTCCAGCCGGCTCTGCCGACGTGGCTGCCACATGGGCGCCCTAGGCCCCACCCTGGGCCGCTGATAGGTGGGCCCGTGGGGCCAACTGTTGACCAGTTGACCTGGTCAACTGGCCTGACAAGTGGGCCCGCCAGCCCTGTTAATTAAGCTAATTAAAATGATTAAGTTAATTAATTGTTAGTTAGTTTAGACACTGACGTGTGGGTCCACCCACTGATTAGTTTAGATTAGATTAAAATTAATCCTGGTTTAACACTGCGTCAATGACATGTGGGACCCCCATGTCAGTTTGACCCAGTCAAATTCACTGTTGACTGCTGACGTCAGCAATACGTCACGATGACATCACTCTGCACTGTTTTGGATAATTCTAATTTAAGTAAATATTTAAATTCCAGAAAATTGATTTAAACTTTGAAAAATCATATCTTTTAAACCATAACTCCGATGGAAATAATTTATATAAGAAAAATGAGACGAATCCAAATACGCTACCCACATACCTGTCAGATGCCTCTAGCTATATGAACATGCAACTTTTTGCCTGTTTCTGGCAGATGAATAGTGCCTGACTTTAATAAAATAAACCTAGATAAATTCCTAAAATAACTAATGCACTCAGATAGGCAGTATATCACCCTAGCATTGCGTTCAGACATGTCATGCATCCATGTTGCATCATTACCGTGTATTCATTGTTTCGTCCCCCTCCGGTCCCTCTGCCCGAAAATGCCGGACACCGGGAATACTTTCCCGGATGGGTTCCCTCTTTGCCGGTATCACCTATCCCTACGTTAGATCACCCCTGGCACCGCGTATTGCCTTGTTGTATTTTGTGATACTTTGTTTGCTCTGTATTTACTGTTCCTTCCCCCCTCTTCTATCCGTTAGACTTCGAGACTAACGCCACTGCTGCTGCCCCGATCGTCTATGGTGTTGACGACCCGTCCTTCTCTGTCGGGCTTCCAGGCAAGGCCCCCCCTTGATCAACCCGATATCGCCTATTCCTTCTCTCTACTGCTTGCATTAGAGTAGTGTAGCATGTTACTGCTTTCGGTTAATCCTATTCTGCTGCATAACCTGACTTTGCTACTACTGTTGATACCTTCCTGCAATCCTAAATGCTTAGTATAGGTTGCTAGAATTACATCAGTGGCCCTACACTCTTGTCCGTCTACCTTGCTATACTACTAGACCGTGATCACTTCGGGAGGTGATCACGGGTACATATACTATATACTTTTACATTACCTATGTTACTGTTCGGAGATGGGGGCTGAAGGTGCAGGTGGTTCCATCCAGGCAGAGGTGGGCCTAGGTTCCCGACGGCCCCCGAGTGTTACTTTGTGGCGGAGCGACAGGGCAGGTTGTGACCACCTAGGAGACAGGTGGGCCTGGCCCTGGTCGGCGTCTGCGGTTACTTCAAATTAACACGCTTAACGAGATTGGGTATTTGATCTGAGTCTGGCTACGAGCCTATACACGCTAACCACCACGCGGGAACAGTTATGGGTACTCAACATCGTGGTATCAGCCGAAGCCTCCTAGACGTCAGCGACTGAGCGGCGCACGCCGGGTTGGACCGCGTAACGCGACTTCCTTTGTAATGGAGGTTGCTAGGTATGCTCACCGGCCGCCCACGCAACGTGCTGGTGTGCAATGGGCGATGGGCCCAGACCCCTGCGCGCATAGGATTTAGACCGGCGTGCAGCCTCTCTGTTAGGCCTAGGTAGGGCTGCGACGTGTTGATCTTCCGGTCAGATATGATGGCTGGAACATATTTCCAAGGGTCATAACATTGTTCTTTATATAACCCAGTAAGGTGATGTCATGCTTAGCACACCTGTCTGGAGGCCCTATTGTTATAGTTTTCCTTTTTAGCAAGGTTATCCATTCTTCCATGAGGAAATCGTAAGACTTATTCTACAAATTGTTCCTGATGGATCCTTCCTGTATCCAAAGTCTGACCTTTGCTTGAAGACCATGTCAATGCTATCTTGAAGCATGTATGTGGTACTCCGATTTTCAACAAGAATATTTGTAGTCCAATACTAAATGTTTCTTGCTCAATTATCCAAACACCGTTGTATGGGTAATGTCATGAAATTCCTTTCCCCTTACCTAAGTGGTTTTCTACTTTCTATCTGGTCATGTATATCATGCCCTGCTTAACCCTGGGAAGGATATACCCCTAAAATATGTGTTTAAACACATTTTCCTTTCCATTGTTTTGTTTAATCTGATAAACATATTTTCCTTTCCATTGTTTTGTTTAACCTTTCTTGTGATCTATATGATCTAAGCAGTAATATTTTCCTGCTTATGCAAACACCTCGGTGTACAACTCTGCCAGTAAGACCATGTTCCTATTGTTGATGACATTTCGGTAGCCACCGATGGACGAGAACTTTGCCTATTGGTCCGCCTCGTTCAACGAGCAGGAAAATGGTTCTCTTCGTCCCTCGCCCTTGGTATCGATGTTGTTGTCGACATAACTGATAGGCTATCCTCTGACATGCCTTGCTTACCTGATCGTGTAAGATGTCATCGCCTTCCTACTTTTAACCCACATGGTGGGCCCATAACCCACAGTTCCACAGGATTGAAACCTGACTCTCTTGTACGCCCCTGTTGCCAAAGTTATTCCTCACGCTTGGCTTCGTATGTAGATCACGAGCCACCTTCCTAGAGAGGATATATTCTGGTTTCAGCCGCAATACTTAATCTCGTTGCTCTGAGCCCCTCTCATTCTCTATTTCAGGCATCGAACGTTTACATACCCGCGTGAAGATTCTTATGCCTACTTTTATTTCTCTCGATGTATTTCCTGAGTTCCAACTCGACAGTTACTCATATGCTCATTCATGGGTTAACCCCCAGATTACTAGCCTTATAGCATTCTGTCGTTGCCGAGCTGCCCATTACCTATTCGTAAGTACGATGGAGTTCCTAAAGAAAGAACGACAACTTCATCATGATGACTTGAAGCAGAGGAATGAAGAAATCAAGGTAATGGGTCGACCTCTTCCAGAAGAGCAACCAAGACTGAAAAGATTCGTTAGAATTTCGTAACCAGAACCTTCCCCCCCCCCTTACTCCCCCGCTTAAATCTCGGGACGAGATTTCTTGTAGTGGAGGAGATTTGTGACACCCCCAGTGGTTAGCTACAGTAATCCCCTGCTAATGATGCCATGTCATCATGATCATCCTAAATAAATTGCATTTAGGAAATAATCCAACTCATATTCAAATTTAAAATACAAGTCAAATTAATATTTCTTCAAACTTCAGAACAAAAATGTACAACATGTTGCAGATAATCCAGAGGCAAATATAAAATTGACAGCAATATTAACTAAAATAATTGAGTGGCTCAAACAGCATGGAACAGGAACAAAACAACACTGTTTATTACCTTTTCAATTAAATAAAATAGAAATGAAATCATATTTGCATCAAACCAATTTCTAACAGTGGCTATTAATGCACTGTAATTATTGGACTAGTTTTCATATTTTACAAAATTCATTTGAAATAAAAACAAAAGACAAAAACTCAAAACAGAAAAATAAAACAGAAAAGGAGAGAGAGAGGTGGGCGACGCTCACTATACAACGCCGGCCCAGCCCATTTGTTCCCTCTCGCTCGTCCCCTTTCACTACAGGGCGGCGCCACCAGCCGTTTCCGCCGAGCCCGCTCGCCGGCGACTATAAAGCCGACCACCGCGGCTCCCTCTCGGCCTCCACAACCCTAACGGCCACTCCCCCCTCTCCCAGATCCGCCGCCACCCCCTCTACTCCGCCTAGCCGATGCGGCCATGGCCACGGCGCCGTGAAAGCCGCGGCCACCGGCCCCGTCTCGCTCCGATGTGCTGTCCGGCAGCTCCCTCGACATCGACTACGTCGAGCTGCGCCGTCAGTTCGCGTCAAGGAGCTCTCCCCCGACCGGTATTGCTCCGTCCCCTCCTCGGACCGCCGCCGTCGTTCTTCTCCGCCTACGGCTGCACCGCGCCTCCCCCGAGCTCGCTTAACGGCCACACCTCGCGGTGAGCTCCTCCTCCTCCCTCCCTCCCCTCTCTGCTTGCCGCTCGCTCGCCGTAGGATAGCCCGCCGCGTGTGCTCGCTCCGGCCGCCGTGGTTGCTCACCGTCCAGCCATTTCGGTCGTCGTCTTGACCTCGCCCTTGCATCGTTAGCCACCGCGTCGACCACTGGTTCGAACGGCACCGAAAACCCGCGCAAAACCACGCCGGAGCACCCTCCCCCTCGCTCACCGGAGCCACGCTCCGCTCGGCTCATCGCCGGCCATTTTTCCGGCCACCATTGCCCCCACCATCGCCACCATTCAAACCGCGGCAGGCGTGCGGTTCCAACGCCACCGGCCGCTCGCCAAACGGCCCACCGGGGGCGAAACCCGAGCCCCGTCGATGCCTTGCCGCCGTTCGGGCGCGCGTCGGAGGCGCTCCAGCCGGCTCTGCCGACATGGCTGCCACATGGGCGCCCTAGGCCCCACCCTGGGCCGCTGATAGGTGGGCCCGTGGGGCCAACTGTTGACCAGTTGACCTGGTCAACTGGCCTGACAAGTGGGCCCGCCAGCCCTGTTAATTAAGCTAATTAAAATGATTAAGTTAATTAATTGTTAGTTAGTTTAGACACTGACGTGTGGGTCCACCCACTGATTAGTTTAGATTAGATTAAAATTAATCCTGGTTTAACACTGCGTCAATGACATGTGGGACCCCCATGTCAGTTTGACCCAGTCAAATTCACTGTTGACTGCTGACGTCAGCAATACGTCACGATGACATCACTCTGCACTGTTTTGGATAATTCTAATTTAAGTAAATATTTAAATTCCAGAAAATTGATTTAAACTTTGAAAAATCATATCTTTTAAACCATAACTCCGATGGAAATAATTTATATAAGAAAAATGAGACGAATCCAAATACGCTACCCACATACCTGTCAGATGCCTCTAGCTATATGAACATGCAACTTTTTGCCTGTTTCTGGCAGATGAATAGTGCCTGACTTTAATAAAATAAACCTAGATAAATTCCTAAAATAACTAATGCACTCAGATAGGCAGTATATCACCCTAGCATTGCGTTCAGACATGTCATGCATCCATGTTGCATCATTACCGTGTATTCATTGTTTCGTCCCCCTCCGGTCCCTCTGCCCGAAAATGCCGGACACCGGGAATACTTTCCCGGATGGGTTCCCTCTTTGCCGGTATCACCTATCCCTACGTTAGATCACCCCTGGCACCGCGTATTGCCTTGTTGTATTTTGTGATACTTTGTTTGCTCTGTATTTACTGTTCCTTCCCCCCTCTTCTATCCGTTAGACTTCGAGACTAACGCCACTGCTGCTGCCCCGATCGTCTATGGTGTTGACGACCCGTCCTTCTCTGTCGGGCTTCCAGGCAAGGCCCCCCCTTGATCAACCCGATATCGCCTATTCCTTCTCTCTACTGCTTGCATTAGAGTAGTGTAGCATGTTACTGCTTTCGGTTAATCCTATTCTGCTGCATAACCTGACTTTGCTACTACTGTTGATACCTTCCTGCAATCCTAAATGCTTAGTATAGGTTGCTAGAATTACATCAGTGGCCCTACACTCTTGTCCGTCTACCTTGCTATACTACTAGACCGTGATCACTTCGGGAGGTGATCACGGGTACATATACTATATACTTTTACATTACCTATGTTACTGTTCGGAGATGGGGGCTGAAGGTGCAGGTGGTTCCATCCAGGCAGAGGTGGGCCTAGGTTCCCGACGGCCCCCGAGTGTTACTTTGTGGCGGAGCGACAGGGCAGGTTGTGACCACCTAGGAGACAGGTGGGCCTGGCCCTGGTCGGCGTCTGCGGTTACTTCAAATTAACACGCTTAACGAGATTGGGTATTTGATCTGAGTCTGGCTACGAGCCTATACACGCTAACCACCACGCGGGAACAGTTATGGGTACTCAACATCGTGGTATCAGCCGAAGCCTCCTAGACGTCAGCGACTGAGCGGCGCACGCCGGGTTGGACCGCGTAACGCGACTTCCTTTGTAATGGAGGTTGCTAGGTATGCTCACCGGCCGCCCACGCAACGTGCTGGTGTGCAATGGGCGATGGGCCCAGACCCCTGCGCGCATAGGATTTAGACCGGCGTGCAGCCTCTCTGTTAGGCCTAGGTAGGGCCTGCACGTGGGGATCTCCGAGCCGGGTATGACCCAAAGTGTGCCCGCCGAGGGATCGAGCGTGTTGGGTAATGTGGTGCACCCCTGTAGGGAAGTTTATCTACTCGAATAGCGTGTCCCTCGGTAAAAGACGACCCGGAGTTGACCTCGTCCTTATGACAACTAGAACCGGATACTTAATAAACACACACCTTTCAAGTGCCGAATACAACCCGGCTAGATCGCTCTCTCACAGGGCGATGAGGAGAGGATCGTCGGGTAGGTTTATGCTATGCGATGCTACTTGGTGAACTTACCATCTACTCTCTTCTACATGCTGCAAGATGGAGGCTGCCAGAAGCATAGTTTTCGACAGGATTAGATATCCCCCCTCTTATTCTGGCTTTCTACAGTTCAGTCCACTGATATGGCCCTTTACACATATACCCATGCATATGTAGGGTAGATCCTTGCTTGCGAGTACTTTGGATGAGTACTCACGGTTGCTTTGCTTCCCCCCTTTTTTCCCCTTTCTTTTCTTTCTGGTTGTCACAACCAGATGCTGGAGTTCAGGAGCCAGACGCCACCGTCGACGACTACCCCTACACCAAGGTTGCCTACTACTATGTGCAGGCTGTCGACGACGACCAGGAGTAGTTTAGGAGGATCCCAGCCAGGAGGCCTGCGCCTCTTCGATCTGTATCCCAGTTTGTGCTAGCCATCTTATGGCACCTTGTTTAACTTATGTCTGTACTCGGATATTGTTGCCTCCGCTGACTCGTCTATGATCGAGCACTTGTATTCGAGCCCTCGAGGCCCCTGGCTTGTATTATGATGCTTGTATGACTTATTTATTTTTAGAGTTGTGTTGTGATATCTTCCAGTGAGTCCCTGATCTTGATCGTACACGTTTGCGTGTATGATTAGTGTACGATTGAGTCGGGGGCGTCACAAGTTGGTATCAGAGCCGACTGCCTGTAGGAACCCCCCTTCCACACTCCTTGGCCGAAGTTGAGTCTAGTCAAAGAAAACTATTTTACTAACTTGGCTGTGTGTCTTATGGGCCCACATTGCCAATTGGGTGGTATTAGGGTCTTTTATTCCTCGTTTATACTCTGGGACTTGTGTAGTTGCATTCGACTTTCTCCATTCTACTTCACTAAACATCTCTATATGAGATCCAATTACTTATAGGGAAATGAAAGAGACCTTAGTTATGATGATCCACTAGGTCCACAGCAGGTTCTTTGTGTATGTTCTCCAAAGGCGTTTGTCGAGTGCTCATTAAGAAAGTTTTTGTACAAGTTTCTGAACGAACTCCTTACAAAAAGTTCCATATGAAAGAATCCTTTGAAGCATCTGGTCATCACAAACGTTTTGATTACTTGTGGAGCCAAAACGGACTCCGTATGAGTCAGATATCCATGTTTCAGTTAACACTGCGATAAACTGATTCCGAACGACAATTACAGACTAGTTCTTGTGTAGTTGCATTCGATTTTTTCCATTCTACTTCACTAAGCATCTCCATATGAGATCCAATTACTTCTACGAAATGCAAAAGACCTTATTTATGATGACGCACTAGGTCCATAGCTGGTTTTTTCTGTATGTTCTCCAAAGGCGTTTGCCGAGTGCTCATTAAGAAAGTTTCTGTATAATTTTCTGAACGAACTCCTTAAGAAAAGTTTTCCAAAAGTTTGCTATGAAAGAATCCTTTAAAGCATATTGTTGTCACAAACGTTTTGACTACTAGGGACTCCGTATGAGTCAGATATCCATGTTTCAGTTAACACTGCGCAAAACTGATTCCTAACGACAGTTACAGACTAGTTCTTGTTTAGTTGCATTCGATTTTTTCCGTTCTACTTCACTAAACATCTCCATATGAGAACCAGTTACTTCTAGGGAAATACAAGAGACCTTAGTTATGATGATGCACTAGGTCCACAGCTGGTTCTTTGTGTATGTTCTCCAAAGGTGTTAGTCGAGTGCTCATTAAGAAAGTTTCAGTACAATTTTTTGAACGAACTCCTTAAGAAAAGTTCTCCAAAAGTTCCCTATGAAAGAATACTTTGAAGCATCAGGTCATCACAAACATGTTGAATACTTGTGGAGCCAAAACAGACAACGTATTAGTCAGATATCCATGTTTCAGTTAACACCGCGCAAAACTGATTCCGAACGACAGTTACAGACTAGTTCTTGGGTAGTTGCATTCGATTTTTTCCATTCTACTTTACTAAACATCTCCATATGATATCCAATTACTTCGAAGGAAATGCAAGAGACCTTAGTTATGATGATGACTAAGTCCAGAACTGGGACTTTGTGTATGTTCTCGAAAGGCGTTTGTCGAATGTTCATTAAGAAAGTTTTTGTACAAGTTTGTAACCGAACACCTTAAGAAAAGTTCTCCAAAAGGTCCCTATGAAAGAATCATTTGAAGCATCTGGTCGTCACAAACGTTTTGACTACTTGTGGAGCCAAAACGGACTCTGTATGAGTCAGATATCCATGTTTCACTTAACACTGCGCCTAACTGATTCCGAACAACAGTTACAGACTAGTTCTTGTGTAGTGCATTCAATTTTTTTCAATTCTACTTCACTAAACATCTCCATATGAGATCCAATTACTTCTATGGAAATGCAAGAGACCTTAGTTATGTTGTTGCACTAGGTCCACAGCTAGGACTTTGTGTATGTTCTCGAAAGGCGTTTGTCGAGTGCTCATTAAGAAAGTTTATGTACAAGTTTCTGAACGAACTCCTTAAGAAAAGTTCTACAAAAGTTCACTATGAAAAGAATACTTTGAAGCATCTGGTCGTCCTAAATGTTTTTATTACTTGTGGAGCGAAACGGACTTCTTATGAGTCAGATATCCATGTTTCAGTTAACACTGCGCAAAACTTATTCCGAACGACTGTTACAGACTAGTTCTTGTGTAGTTGCATTCTATTTTTTCCATTCTACTTCATTAAACATCTCCATATGAGATCCAATTAATTCTAGGAAATGCAAGAGACCTTATTTATGATGATGCACTAGGTCCATAGCTGGTTTTTTGTGTATGTTCTCCAAAGGCGTTTGCCGAGTGCTCATTACGAAAGTTTCTGTACAATTTTCTGAACGAACTCCTTAAGAAAAGTTTTCCAAAAGTTCGCAATGAAAGAATCCTTTAAAGCATCTAGTCGTCACAAACATTTTGACTACTAGGTACTCCGTATGAGTCAGATATCCATGTTTCAGTTAACACTGCACGAAACTGATTCCGAACGACAGTTACAGACTAGTTCATGTGTAGTTGCATTCAATTTTTTCCATTCTACTTCACTAAATATCTCCATATGAGATCCAATTACTTCTATAGAAATGCAAGAGACCTTAGGTATGATGATCCACTTGGTCCACTACTGGGACTTTGTGTATGTTCTCGAAAGGCGTTTGTCGAGTGCTCATTAAGAAAGTTTCTGTACAAGTTTCTGAATGAACTCCTTAAGAAAAGTTCTCCAAAAGTTCCCTATGAAAGAATCCATTGAAGCATCAGATATCCATGTTTCATTTAACAATGTGCCAAACTGATTCCGAACGACAGGTACAGACTAGTTCTTGTGTAGTTGCATTCGATTTTTCCATTCTACTTCACTAAACATCTCCATATGACATCCAATTACTTTTAGGGAAATGCAAGAGACCTTAGTTATGATGATGCACTAGGTCCAAAGCTGGTTCTTTGTGTATGTTCTCAAAAGGCGTTTGTCGAGTTCGCATTAAGAAAGTTTCTGTACAATTTTCTGAATGAACTCATTAAGAAAAGTTCTCCAAAAGTTCCATATGAAAGACTCGTTTGAAGCATCTGGTCATCACAAATGTGTTGACTACTTGTGGAGCAAAAACAGACTTTGTATGAGTCAGATATCCATGTTTCAGTTAACACTGCGCAAAACAGATTCCGAACGACAGTTACAGACTATTTCTTGTGTAGTTGCATTCGATTTTTTCCATTCTACTTCACTAAACATCTCCATGTGAGATCCAATTACTTCTAGGGAAATGCAAGAGACCTTAGTTATGATGATGCACTAGGTCTACAGCTGGTTCTTTACGTATGTTCTCGGCGTTTGTCGAGTGCTCATTAAGAAAGTTTCTGTACAATTTTCTAAATGAACTCCTTAAGAAAAGTTCTCCAAAAGTTCCATATGAAAGAATCCTTTGAAGCATCTGGTCGTCACAAACATTTTGACTACTTGTGGAGCCAAAAAGGACTCCGTATGAATCAGATATCCATGTTTCAGTTAACACTGCGCCAAACTGATGCTGAACGACAATGACAGACTAGTTCTTGTGTAGTTGCATTTGATTTTTTCCATTCTACTTCACTAAACATCTCCATATGAGATCCAATTACTTCTAGGGAAATGCAAGAGACCTTAGTTATGATGATGCACTAGGTCCACAACTGGGACTTTGTGTATGTTCTCGAATGGTGTTTGTCGAGTGCTCATTAAGAAAGTTTCTGTACAAGTTTGTGAACGAACTACTTAAGAAAAGTTCTCCAAAAGTTCCCTGTGAAACAATCCTTTGAAGCATCTGGTCATCACAAACATTTTAACTACTTATGGAGCTAAAATGGACTTCGTATGAGTCAGATATCCATGTTTCAGTTAACACTGCGCAAAACTGATTCCGAACGACAGTTACAGACTAGTTCTTGTTTAGTTGCATTCGATTTTTTCCATTCTACTTAACTAAACATCTCCATATGAGATCCAATTTCTTCTAGGGAAATGTAAGAGACCTTAGTTATGATGATGCACTAGGTCCACAGCTGGTCCTTTGTGTATGTTCTCCAAAGGCGTTTGTCGAGTGCTCATTAAGAAAGTTTCTGTACAATTTTCTGAACGAACTCCTTAAGAAAAGTTCTCCAAAAGTTCACTATGAAAAGAATACTTTGAAGCATCTGGTCGTCACAAACGTTTTGACTACTTGTGGAGCAAAAACGGACTTCGTAGAGTCAGGTATCCATGTTTCAATTAACACTGCGCAAAACTAATTCCGAACGATAGTTACAGACTAGTTCTTTGGTAGTTGCATTCGATTTTTTCCATTCTACTTCACTAAGCATCTCCATACGAGATCAAATTACTTCTACGAAATGCAAGAGACCTTATTTATCATGATGCACTAGGTCCATAGCTGGTTTTTTGTGTATGTTCTCCAAAGGCGTTTGCCGAGTGCTCATTAAGAAAGTTTCTGTATAATTTTCTGAACGAACTCCTTGAGAAAAGTTTTCCAGAAGTTCGCTATGAAAGAATCCTTTAAAGCATATGGTTGTCACAAACGTTTCGACTACTAGGGACTCCATATGAGTCAGATATCCATGTTTCAGTTAACACTGCGCAAAACTGATTCCTAACGACAGTTACAGACTAGTTCTTGTTTAGTTGCATTCGATTTTTTCTGTTCCACTTCACTAAACATCTCCATATGAGAACCAGTTACTTCTAGGGAAATGCAAGAGACCTTAGTTATGATGATGCACTAGGTCGACAGTTGGTTCTTTGTGTATGTTCTCCAAAGGCGTTTATCGAGTGCTCATTAAGAAAGTTTCTGTACAATTTTCTGAACGAACTCCTTAAGATAAGTTCTCCAAAAGTTCCCCATGAAAGAATACTTTGAAGCATCAGGTCATCACAAACGTGTTGAATACTTGTCAAGCCAAAACGGACTCCGTATGAGTCAGATATCCATGTTTCAGTAAACACCGCACAAAAATGATTCCGAACGACAGTTACAGACTAGTTCTTGGGTAGTTGCTTTCGATTTTTTCCATTCTACTTTACTAAACATCTCCGTATGATATCCAATTACTTCGAGGGAAATTCAAGAGACCTTAGTTATGATGATGCACTAGGTCCAGAACTGGGACTTTGTGTATGTTCTCGAAAGGCGTTTGTCGAATGTTCATTAAGAAAGTTTCTGTACAAGTTTTTAAACGAACACCTTAAGAAAAGTTCTCCAAAAGTTCCCTATGACAGAATCCTTTGAAGCATCTGGTCATCACAAACATTTTGACTACTTGTGGAGGCAAAACGGACTACGTATGAGTCAGATATCCATGTTTCACTTAACACTGCGCCTAACTGATTCCGAACAACAGTTACAGACTAGTTCTTGTGTAGTGCATTCGTTTTTTTTCCATTCTACTTCAATAAACATCTCCATATGAGATCCAATTACTTCTAGGGAAATGCAAGAGACCTTAGTTATGATGTTGCACTAGGTCCACAGCTGGGACTTTGTGTATGTTCTCGAAAGGCGTTTGTCGAGTGCTCATTAAGAAAGTTTCTGTATAAGTTTCTGAACGAACTCCTCAAGAAAAGTTCTCCAAAAGTTCCCTATGAAAGAATACTTTGAAGCATCTGGTCTTCCTAAATGTTTTGACTACTTGTGGAGCGAAAATGGACTTCTTATGAGTCAGATATCCATGTTTCAGCAAACACTGCGCAAAACTGATTCCGAACGACTGTTACAGACTAGTTCTTGTGTAGTTGCATTCGATTTTTTCCATTCTACTTCACTAAACATCTCCATATGAGATCCAATTACTTCTAGGAAATGCAAGAAACCTTATTTATGATGATGCACTAGGTCCATAGCTGGCTTTTTTTGTATGTTCTCCAAAGGCGTTTGCCGAGTGCTCATTAAGAAAGTTTCTGTACAATTTTCTAAATGACCTCCTTAAGAAAAGTTTTCCAAAAGTTCACTATGAAAGAATCCTTTAAAGCATCTGGTCGTCACAAATGTTTTGACTACTAGGTACTCCGTATGAGTCAGATATCCATATTTCAGTTAACACTGCGCAAAACTGATTCCGAACGACAGTTACAGACTAGTTCATGTGTAGTTGCATTCAATTTTTTCCATTCTACTTCACTAAACATCTCCATATGAGATCCAATTACTTCCAGAGAAATGCAAGAGACCTTAGTTATGATGATACACAAGGTCCACTGCTGGGACTTTGTGTATGTTCTCGAAAGGCGTTTGTCGAGTGCTCATTAAGAAAGTTTCTGTACAAGTTTCTTAACGAACTCCTTAAGAAAAGTTCTACAAAAGTTCACTATGAAAAGAATACTTTGAAGCATCTGGTCGTCCTAAATGTTTTGACTACTTGTGGAGCGAAAACGGACTTCTTATGAGTCAGATATCCATGTTTCAGTTAACACTATGCAAAACTTATTCCGAACGACAGTTACAGACTAGTTCTTGTGTAGTTGCATTCGATTTTTCAATTCTACTTCACTAAACATCTCCATATGAGATCCAATTACTTTTAGGGATATGCAAGAGACCTTAGTTATGATGATGCACTAGGTCCACAGCTGGTTCTTTGTGTATGTTCTCCAAAGGCGTTTGTCGAGTGCGCATTAAGAAAGTTTCTGTACAATTTTCTGAATGAACTCAGTAAGAAAAGTTCTCCAAAAGTTCCATATGAAAGACTCGTTTGAAGCATCTGGTCGTCACAAATGAGTTGACTACTTGTGGAGCAAAAACGAACTTCGTATGAGTCAGATATCCATGTTTCAGTTAACACTGCGCAAAACAGATTCCGAACGACAGTTACAGACTAGTTCTTGTGTAGTCGCATTCGATTTTTTCCATTCTACTTCACTAAACATCTCCACATGAGATCCAATTACTTCTAGGGAAATGCAAGAGACCTTAGTTATGTTGATGCACTAGGTCTACAGCTAGTTCTTTATGTATGTTCTCCAAAGGCGTTTGTTGAGTGCTCATTAAGAAAGTTTCTGTACAATTTTTTGAACAAAACTCATTAGGAAAAGTTCTACAAAAGTTCCCTATGAAAGAATACTTTCAATCATCTGGTCGTCACAAATGTTTTGACTACTTGCGGAGCCAGAACGGAATCCGTATGAGTCAGATATCCATATTTCAGTTAACACCGCGCCAAACTGAATCCGAACGACAGTTACAGATTAGTTCTTGTGTAGTTTTCATTCGATTTTTTCGATTCTACTTCACTAAACATCTCCATATGAGATCCAACTACTTCTAGGGAAATGCAAGAGGCCGTAGTTATGATGATGCACTAGGTCCACAACTAGGACTTTGTGTATGTTCTCGAAAGGCGTTTGTCGAGTGTTCATTAAGAAAGGTTCTATACAAGTTTCTATACGAACTCCTTAAGAAAAGTACTCCAAAAGTTCCCTATGAAAAATCCTTTGAAGCATCTGGTTGTCACAAACATGTTGACTACTTATGGTGCAAAAATGGACTTCGTATGAGTCAGATATCCATGTTTCAGTTAACACTGCGCAAAACTGATTCCGAACGATAGTTACAGACTAGTTCTTGTGTAGTTGCATTCGATTTTTCCATTCTATTTCACTAAACATCTCCATATGAGATCCACTTACTTCTAGGGAAATGCAAGAGACCTTCATTATGATGATGCACTAGGTCCACAGCTGGTTCTTTGTGTATGTTCTCCAAAGGCTTTTGTCGAGTGCTCATTTAGAAAGTTTCTGTACAATTTTCTAAATGAACTCCTTAAGAAAAGTTCTCCAAAAGTTCCATATGAAAGAATCCTTTGAAGCATCTGGTCGTCACAAACATTTTGAATACTTGTGGAGCCAAAAAGGACTACGTATGAATCAGATATCCATGTTTCAGTTAACACTGCGCCAAACTGATTCCGAACGACAATTACAGACTAGTTCTTGTGTAGTTGCATTCGATTTTTTCCACTCTACTTCACTAAACATCTCCATATGCGATCCAATTACTTCTAGGGAAATGCAAGAGACCTTAGTTATGATGATGCACTAGTTCCACAACTGGGACTATGTGTATGATCTCGAAAGGTGTATGTCGAGTGCTCATTAAGAAAGTTTCTGTACAAGTTTGTGAACGAACTACATAAGAAAAGTTCTCCATAAGTTCCCTGTGAAACAATCCTTTGAAGCATCTGGTCATCACAAACATTTTAACTACTTATGGAGCAAAAATGGACTTCGTATGAGTCAGATATCCTTGTTTCAGTTAACACTGCGCAAAACTGATTCCGAACGACAGTTACAGACTAGTTATTTGGTAGTTGCATTCAATTTTTTCCATTCTACTTCACTAAGCATCTCCATATGAGATCCAATTACTTCGAAAAAATGCAAGAGACCTTATTTATGATGATGCACTAAGTCCATAGCTGGTTTTTTGTGTATGTTCTCCAAAGGCGTTTGCCGAGTGCTCATTAAGAAAGTTTCTGTATAATTTTCTGAACGAACTCCTTAAGAAAAGTTTTCCAAAAGTTCGGTATGACAGAATCCTTTAAAGCATATGGTTGTCACAAATGTTTTGACTACTAGGGACTCCGTATGAGTCAGATATCCATGTTTCAGTTAACACTGCGCAAAACTGATTCCTATTGACAGTTACAGACTAGTTCTTGTTTAGCTGCCTTCGATTTTTTCTGTTCTACTTCACTAAACATCTCCATATGAGAACCTGTTAGTTCTAGGGAAATGCAAGAGACCTTAGTTATGATGATGCACTAGGTCCACAGCTGGTTCTTTGTGTATGTTCTCCAAAGGCGTTTGTCGAGTGCTCAATAAGAAAGTTTCTGTATAATTTTTTGAACGAACTCCTTAAGAAAAGTTCTCCAAAAGTTCCCTATGAAGAATACTTTGAAGCATCAGGTCGTCACAAATGTATTGAATACTTGTGGAGCCAAAACGGACTCCGTATGAGTCAGATATCAATGTTTCAATTAGCAACGCGCAAAACTGATTCCGAACGACAGTTACAGACTAGTTCTTGGGTAGTTGCATTCGATTTTTTCCATTCTACTTTACTAAACATCTCCATATGATATCCAATTACTTCGAGGGAAATGCAAGAGACCTTAGTTATGATGATGCACTAGGTCCAGAACTAGGATTTTGTGTATGTTCTCGAAAGGCGTTTGTCGAATGTTCAATAAGAAAGTTTATGTACAAGTTTGGAAACGAACACCTTAAGAAAAGTTCTCCAAAAGTTCCCTATGAAAGAATCCTTTGAAGCATCTGGTCGTCACAAACATTTTGACTACTTGTGGAGCCAAAACAGACTCTGTATGAGTCAGATATCCTTGTTTCACTTAACACTGCGCCTAACTGATTCCGAACAACAGTTACAGACTAGTTCTTGTGTAGTGCATTCGATTTTTTTCCATTCTACTTCACTAAACATCTCCATATGAGATCCAATTACTTCTAGGGAAATGCAAGAGACCTTAGTTATGATGTTGCACTAGGTCCACAGCTGGGACTTTGTGTATGTTCTCGAAATGCGTTTGTCGAGTGCTCATTAAGAAAGTTTCTTTACAAGTTTCTGAACGAACTCCTCAAGAAAAGTTCTCCAAAAGTTCCCTATGAAAGAGTACTTTGAAGCATCTGGTCGTCCTAAACGTTTTGACTACTTGTGGAGCGAAAACGGACTTCTTATGAGTCAGATATCCATGTTTCAGCTAACACTGCGCAAAACTGATTCCGAACGACAGTTACAGACTAGTTCTTGTGTAGTTGCATTTGATTTTTTCCATTCTACTTCACTAAACATCTCCATATGAGATCCAATTACTTCTAGGAAATGCAAGAGACCTTATTTATGATGATGCACTAGGTCCATAGCTGGTTTTTTGTGTATGTTCTCCAGCTAATTTTTTTTAAATAATACATTTTTTTAATAAATTTGAAAAATAATGCGCAGTTTGAGTTATTTTCAAAAATAATACACCTTCGGCCAGTGGTAGGCCGATTGGGACTAATTGGCTTACTATAGGCCGATTAGCTTCCTGTCGGCCTATCCATGGCCGACTGGATTTCAGTCGTCTTGGGATTGGCCGATAGGCAGCAGTCGGCTTATAGTAAGCTGATTAGACTAATCGTCTTACTATAGGCCGATTAGACCTAATCGGCTTACTATAAGCCGACTGCTGGATGCCTCCAACTTTTGAATTAATTAGCCCTCCGGGGCTTGCCACCACCGACGGCTGCTCCCTGGGCCGGACGCACAGCTCGCTTTTTCCCATGCGCAGACACTGATTCCGATGCCCACACTACAGCAAAATGCGCTGATTTCCACGGCAGACTGTAGTGATTGACAGAATCGCACTGCGCTGATTTCTTTTGATGACGGTGCTGCTTTTTATTCAAACGGCGCTGATTTTTAGGCAAACGGCGTTGCTTTTTATGCAAATAGCGCTGCTTTTGATGACGGCTGATTCCTACTGTCTGCTTTGTCTGAAACGCCAGAGACAGCGGTGCGGTGCTGTTGCTGCGGCGGACGCGCGTGTTTTATTTTCTTCTACCGACAACACAGTGCTCCTCATCTTTATATACGAGATGCCGTTGCCTGCTCTCTCACGCTCTTCTCTTTGTTTTGCCCACACTGCTTGCTCTTTCTCACTCTCTTCTCCATCGTCCAACCGCACTTGAAAACACCAACGCGCTAGTCATTATGAGTTTGCCTTGCTCGGATCAAAGCATTAGGCCTACGAAAATGAAGAGTGCGACTTTGCCTCGGGGGGTGGAAGTACTTCGTTGTTGGTGTGGCGATCTCTGCAAGGTGAAGGAGGTGACGGATTTTTCAGATTGGTTGGGCATGAAGTTTTTCATGTGCGCCAATTATGAGGAAGATCCACTCGTTGCTACTTCACTGTACATCAGGCCTCCGGTATGTTTAAGTCCCCAAGAATAAACACGTTGTTGATTTATTGTTGATTTGATATTTATATTTCTATTTTTATTGTAGTCTCCTCCGCCTCTGTGCATGTACCATCGTTGGATTGACACGAAAAAACCGGACTGGGCGGTGACCGAGATTCGTGAAAGAGGTCGTCGTGCATGGGAAAGTTTGGACGTGGAAGAGCGTCGCGCGAAGGCGGTAGCAGAGGAGAAAGCAGAGCAGGAGAGAGAGTGGCAAGAGTACTGTGTGAAGCAGAGGGCTTTTCTTGATGAGATGAAGAAGAAAAACCGAGAAGAGGGACTTCGACTGGCGGAGGTTCAACGACAGCGACAGGAGGCCCGTGAGGCTGAGAGGCAGATAAAGAAAGAATGGGCTCGTGCAGCCAAGGCAGCAGAAGAAGCTGGTGATGGAAAAGGAAAATATCCATGTTGGACTCAGTAGATTTATGTTATTATATCCTAAAATTCGCATTGCAGCAAGTTGTATCTTAAAATTCACAGCAAGTTGTATCTTAATTTGAACATGTTAATTTTTATGTATCTTATTTTATGCATGTTATTTTCCATGCATCTTAATTTCAACAGTTTAATGTATCTTATTTCAGTCGGTGTGGAAATGTAACTTGAATAACAATGCGAATTAATAGTAATATGTCTCTCGCATACATAGGTCAAAATATGTCTCTCGCATACATAGGTCGAAATATGTCTCTCGCATACATAGGTAGAAATATGTCTCTCACATACAAATACGTCCCTCGCATACATAAGTATCAGCCACGTCGTGCTCATCCGCGGCATGGCTGTGGTGGAGGGGGCTTCGACCACTCATACCTGTTCGGTGGCCGAACGTTACGAAGAGGAATCCAAGACCCGTCCTCGCCATACTGTGTGTCTTGCGTGGGCTGTGTGGGATGTGTGGGATCTGGTGGAGGAGTAGAATAATACGTGCCCATCCAGTTGGCGATGTGCTGCGACACCTGATCCTGTGTGTTGTGCCCACCTTCCGGAGCACTTTTAAACGTGGATTCGGAATGGGTGGCCTCATGTCCGGACATAGGCGCCCTATATCCGTAGGCTCCTGCGACACGGAGGCCACATAAGTAATTAAGAAACAGGTAGTTCCAACTGATATTGAAAAGAATAGATATAAACAAACATACCTGTAGGATGTTGATGCATCACGAAGCTCGGCGGTGGTCGAAACCCGTAGCCCGACGTGGGATCATGGTGGTGCTGCCACGCTGAACTCCCGGCCTGGTCAGGAGGTGGTGGCCTACTCATCCACTGATGGTCTACACGTGGATGCGGCTGATGTCGGTGCTGTGTGGGTTCCTGCTGCTGGCCCGTTGAGTGACGAGGCGGGCGTACCTGGGTCTGCTGGAGAACAACGTCCGTAGAGCGGGTGCACGTGATAGCCTGATATATAGCTCGTAGTTTTCCCTCGATGCGCGTAAAGAAGGAGTGCACTGGACGAGGTTCTAGAAGAGCAGTAGACGATAGTTGCCGTGTATAGCTGGCCACCTCCTCGTGAATCTCGAGTGTCATGTCAGCCTGAAATGAACTCGAAGATTATTACGTCCGCACGACAAAGTATGTAAGAACTAGATGCATTAGATAAGTTTAGTATATGTTACCACGTTCTGTCTAGAGCCGGAAGTATCATAGCTTGGGTACGTATCCCTCATAGCAGGGGCCGGTATCTCCTATCTCTGAGGGTGGTTAATGATGCGTAACCGTGTCATATCACTGTAACGATTCCAATAGGCATTGAACTCAGCCATATCGAACGTGCGATCCTCGTCCCAAATTCATGTCGTCGCAGTCTCCCACTCTGCAACGTACATCTGAACATGTGCCAGCCACTGATCCATGGTCCTGTTAATCCCCTTCCTCGTGTTCCTGAAATTGCATTGTGTGTGCAATGATTAAGTAAATCTTTGGTATTTTGAAATGTGAAGACCAACCAACATTGAAATACTAGACATACCTGTGGACATCGTCTAACAACCGATGCTTAGTAGGTGGGGGCTGGGCCAACTGTCGAAGACCAAACTGTCTCATGACCCTCTGTTGGGCCATCTCCTTGACGAATACATCGAAGATGATCTTCGATTTGTCATCCAGTAATCCCGATCTATTGTGCATAGCTCGAAAATACCGCCGGGATATCTAGCATCTATGGCTGCCTGCGTGTACGGCTGCCAGGTCACCCCAGTGTACACATCGAACTGCTCGTTCAATGCAGTGTAGGCTCGCCTAGTCCGTTCATGAGCGAAGCTTCTCTGCATGAACAAGAAGTTATTTTCCGTCATGGTGTACATAAGGGCATGGTTTACATGACACATACCTGCCGACGTGTCCAGATCATACCGAAAGTAGGCATGTCGATGCCCTCAGCATCGAAAAGCTCGTTCGAAGGCCAAGCCTCATCCACATTTATGTTCGGTCGTGCAATAGAGAATCTCTCCCATGACCACAGCTGTAAAAATAGAGGGCAACCAAGAAGGGCCGCCTTCTTCCCCTCTAGCCGGCAGCCATTGCACAAAGCTCGGTATGTAGCCGCTAAAACCGCAGAACCCCAACTCCTCTGTGTGATCTGCTCCGGGCCCGTAGCTGTAGCGATCTCTAATGCAATGGGGATGTATCGCGCGGTGCAAGTGGTGACATGATTCTCTGTGAACATCACCTTCCCGAGAAGCCACAATAGGTATGCCTCCAAGCTCCTAGTGATCTGTATCGCAGTCATGGGGACTTGTCCATACCCCGGAAACTTCTGGATCTGTTGTGAATAAGTAAAGATGGACAATTAGTAAATAGAGAATATGCAAGACAAGGGAAAGATGCAAGACAAGCGACAAATCTGTGATTGATGAACAAACCTCAAATTGACCCAACCAATCAAACTTAGGTCCATGCTTCTCCGCGGCTAATGCCGGAGCACCGGGATAGAGATTCTGGAAATGTTGACGAAGTTGCTGCTCCCAACTAGCCGGTGCCTCCAATGGTCCTATGGCATGACCCAACAAGGGTAGTCCCAGCAAAAGTGACACATCCTCCAGAGTAGGAGCCATCTCTCCCCAACGAAAGTGAAACATGTGGGTCTCCGGCCTCCATCGATCCACTAAGCACGTGAGCAAAGAGTGGTCAATGGCGACGTGTCTCCGGCCTCCATCTGTGGCCTCAACAAGACGCGCGAAAGGTAAAAGCCCAGCCCATTTCAACCTGCGTATTACAAAGCACAAAGGTTCAATGAGTTGTTATCGGAAAAAACACCTAACAAAGAACAAAATTAATAAAACCCGTACCTCTCAGTCCAATCCGGGTGTATCCTCCAGTCATGCTTAGGAGTGCGAGTGACTAGGGGTAACAGAGGGCGTTCATCTAACATCGTAGCACGATGGCCACTATCAATGAGAGGATCAATCAATGGAGGACGTTCATCCTCCATTCCTGCACTTATGAAAACACAGTTGCACGCACCATACAAATTTAAACAAAGTGCCACACTTAATACAAATTAAACAGAGTGCCACACTTAATACAGAATTAAACAAAGTGCCACACTTAATACATAATTAAACAGAGTGCCACACTTAATACAGAATTAAACAAAGTGCCACACTTAATACAGAATTAAACAGAGTGCCACACTTAATACAGAATTAAACAGAGTGCCACACTTAATACAGAATTAAACAGAGTGCCACACTTAATACAGAATTAAACAGAGTGCCACACTTAGTTTCTTCCTCTCGCTCCTCTCCCTCTTCTTCCTTGGTTTCCTCGTCCACGGCCAGTCACGAAGCTGGGACAATTAGTGTCCCTGTGGCCAAATTCATTGCATAGAATGCATTGAATAGTTGGCCCTCCGGCTTCAGATTCATCCATATCATTCCGGATGCGCTGAGACTGACGTCTGCCTCTGCTTGTACGCATATTCCGTGGGTCCGGAATGTACTGCCTTTCAACAGGGTTAACAGTGGTGAAGTTACCCATTGATTGAAATCCTGCAACTCACCTGTCCAGGTATTGACCACAGACTCTTTCAGGAAATATGGAGACACGAAAGAGATTGCGTCAAGTCCTAGCTGCCCGCAAGCAGCAAGTACATGAGAGCAAGGTAGATGAAGCAACTTCGGTTTGTTGCATGTGCACTCACACGTTGGCCTGACTTCATTGCCAATTTTCACCTCATGCGTCAACACCTGATTTCCACATCCGAATTTGTTGTTAGCTAATCGGACCTCAAACCTTCTTTCTTGATTTCTGATGGGGACTACAGTGTGAGTCCCAGCTTTCCGCATCTTATCATTCATGTACTTCATAACCCTTTCACAATAACGTGTGTTCGGGTTGTTTGTGATATGCAACTCTGCTGCTTGTCGTCTATCTCTGAAATACTTCACCGTGCCATAAAAAATACCCTCAATGATTGCTGTCAGTGGCAAAGCACGGTTTCCTCTGCGGACAAAGTTATAAGTTTCAGCTAGGTTGGTAGTCATGACACCATACCTTTCTCCATGTGTGTCATGCAACAAAGACCACCTCTCTAGAGGCTCATGCTCTATCCACTGCTCAAATGTTTTAATCGTCCTGCCAAGCCTTCTCCTAGTACCAGGTGGGTCAAATCCTGGCAAATCACAAAGCCCAACAGGTTCTTCCTCCTCGGCCGCTGGTCCTGTTGCTAACTGTGCAGCTACTGCTTCTACATGTGCCCTCACAGCTGCATCCCTTGCAGCTTTCCTGTCCCTAACATGTCTCAGAGTGCACACATTAAGTCTCTCATGTATCTTCATGTACTTCCATTCCTGGTTCTGCTTGTAGAGTTTTTTGAATAGATTCATAAGGTTCTTATTTCTGAACTGCGAGAAAAAATTTGCCCCCAGGTGACGCATGCACCAACGGCTCTGCAGGTCCTGCCATGGAGTTGGCTCATCAGGCCCAGGGTTTGTCAGTGTCCTTATCGCACTCAGTATACCTGCATGCCTGTCATGAAGGATGCACACATTTGGCTTATCCTTCACAACTGCTATTTTCAGTTGCCTAAAGAACCAAGTCCAACTTTCAATATTCTCGCTCTCCACAAAAGCAAATGCTAGTGGGACTACTTGATTTTGACCGTCTTGACCAATGGCAGTGAGGATCTGACCCTTGTACTTGCCAGTGAGAAATGTGCCATCTACACATATCACTGGTCTACAATGACTGAAAGCTTCGATGCATACACCGAAAGAGAAGAACAATCGATGCAGCACCATCACAGTTGGGAACTCCGGCATGACCAAGTCTTGGATGTCAACATAGGTGCCTGCATTCCCGTACTGCAGTGTGCGGAGGAGATGGACAACACAGTCATATGCATCGAAATACGAACCAAATCTCTTCTCAAGCGCCATGTGCTTAGCCCTCCAAGCCTTGGCATAAGAAATTCTGTAATTGAACCTGGCGAAGACTTTTGTCTGGATAGCCTTCACTTCCATCTCTTTGCTCTCCACTATCTCGATGTAAATCAATCGAGCAATAATCATGGACGAAAGGTTACCATGATCTTGAGGGATATACGGAATAACACATGTGTGTTGTACGAAGTCACTGATCATCCAACTTATGCCATACTTTGGGAGATAGCCATGCACCCTAGGGGGACAATCATCGTTCTTGCATACCATTGTAAAAAATTTCTGACTAGACACGGCAGCTCTCAAAACCCTTTGCGTGGACATTGCCCACTGAGTGATTGCATCCTTCAGAGCTTCCTTGTTGGGGTACATACCACCCGTAGCAATGTTGTTCTGGTGATATTGCCAGGCAGAATCATGGCCATCATTCACGGTCATTGCAGATGAGAAGTCATGATTCCAAGCTGCAGGATTAGGCACCACCTCTATGTTCTCATCTTCATCCGACTCGTCGGAATTATCAGCATGAACAATATCAACATCTGTATCTTCATCTTCCATCAGGTTTTGCATTTGGCCATCTACCTCGTCAGCATCAGCCTGGCCAACGTCATAACCATCAGCATTTCCTCCTTCTACCTGACTACTCTGCCCTGATTCGTGGCGATCATATCCATCATTTAACGGATCATCTAACATAGATAAATGTATCCCTGCACTGCTCTGGCCAGGATCATAACCACCCTCGCCTTCAGGGGCACTAACCTCCTTCATGATAGGAAGCACTAAGGCGCAAGGATTTACTATCCTTTTTGCACATCCTTGCAGCCATCGCACCCACTAAGAGTCCCGCTCGATTGGCCTCAAATAAAAGAAAATGTTCGAACTTGACCGACTCCACAATGCATGAACACCGATGGTGTGAGTTTCAGTATTATACCCTAAACATCTTGTCAACCACTCTGTCAACTGACTAACATACCATGTTTGAGGGGCACTAATTGGCACCACTATGTTCTCGAACTCACTAAGATCAACTCCCAACTGATTTGTTTGGACAGTACCATGACCGTAGAAAAAAGTGAACTTCACTACATCTGACATATCTGCCGACCTAAAATATTCAACATGGAGAACTATTCAACAGCAAGTCAAACTTATAATATATTATGGGATATTATCGGTGCACTTAAAAATATTCATAAACTAAAATATCAGACATCTAAAAATATTCCGGAATATTACCGGTCAACTAAATATTAATAGACAACTCTACATTACCGGACGCCTACGTATTACCGGTCACCTAAATATTACGGGACACCTAAATATTAAAAGACAACTATATATTATCGGACGCCTAAATAATAACGGACACCTAAATATTAACGGACAACTCTACATTACCGGACGCCTATATATTACCGGTCACCTAAATATTACCGGACACCTAAATATTAACAGACAACTATATATTACCGGACGCCTAAATATTAACGGACACGTACATAATTGACAACAAAATATTATCGGACCAACTAAATATGTTAAGATATATTACCGAACCAACTAGAAAATCGCACAAGTAATATGACACACAAAATGTAACTTCTATTATACCCTTCAACCGTGCGAAGAAACGACGAACGACGGCCCTCAATCACCGGAGAGCACCACCACCACCTCCACGTGCAGCACCCCCTCCTCTACGTGTAGCACCCCCTCCTCTACCACCTCCACCTCCACCACCTCCACCTCCACCACCTCTTAAAAAATGCTCACCGCAACCACCACGAGCTATCCCATCGCGAGATCGAGGTCTTCCTTGCCTCCTCCTACCCTCTACAATGCAACTACGGTGGAAAACGGGGATGAAATCGGCTAGAAAATGGGTATTAATTTGGTGTAGTTTTGAGTTAGAAGAGTAGAAAAGAAGAAAGGTGGAAGAAGGAAAGAGGGAGGAGGAAGAAGGAGCCCCGTGGGCATAACAGGTCCCCATCGGCCTTGAGGAGGCCGACTGGAGCCTTTCGGCCACGGGTAAGCCGACAGGATGCCAGCCTGGCCGAGTGACGCGACCCGGCAATTGGTCGGCTGCCACGCGGCAGAGTTGACACTTGTCGGCTCCTTATAGGACGACAAGGTCCAGTCGGCTTTGAGGAGGACGATAAGCTCCAGTCGGTGTAGGCTAGGCCGACGGTGTATTATTTTTGAAAATAACTCAAACTTCGTATTATTTTTTAAATTTATTAAAAAAATGTATTAATTAAAAAAAATTAGCTGTTCTCCAAAGGCGTTTGCCGAGTGCTCAATAAGAAAGTTTCTGTACAATTTTCTGAACGAACTCCTTAAGAAAAGTTCTCCAAAAGTTCCCTATGAAAGAATCCTTTGAAGCATCAGGTCGTCACAAATGTGTTGACTACTTGTGGAGCCAAAACGGACTCCGTATGAGTCAGATATCCACGTTTCAGTTAACACCATGCCAAACTGATTTCGAACGACAATTACAGATTAGTTCTTGTGTAGTTGCATTTGATTTTTCCCATTCTACTTTACTAAACATCTCCATATGAGATCCAATTATTTCTAGGGAAATGCAAGAGACCTTAGTTATGATGATGCACAAGATCGAAAACTGGGACTTTGTGTATGTTCTCGAAAGGCGTTTGTCGAGTGCTCATTAAGAAAGTTTCTGTACAATTTTCTGAACGAACTCATTATGAAAAGTTTTCCAAAAGTTCCATATGAAAGACTGCTTTGAAGCATCTGGTCGTCACAAACATGTTCACTACTTGTGGAGCAAAAACGGACTTCGTATGAGTCAGATATCAATGTTTCAGTTCACATTGCGCAAAACAGATTCCGATCGACAGTTATAGACTAGTTCTTGTGTAGTTGCATTCGATATTTTCCATTCTACTTCGCTAAAACTTCTAGGAAAATGCAAGAGACCTTAGTTATGATGATGCACTAGGTCTACAGCTGGTTCTTTGTGTATGTTCTCCAAAGGCGTTTGTCAAGTGCTCATTAAGAAAGTTTCTGTACAATTTTCCGAACGAACTCATTAAGAAAAGTTCTACAAAAGTTCCCTATGAAAGAATTCTTTCAACCATCTGGTCGTCAAAAACGTTTTGACTACTTTTGGAGCCATAACGTAATCCGTATGAGTCAGATATCCAAATTTCAGTTAACACCGCGCCAAACTAATTCCGAACGACAGTTACAGACTGGTTCTTGTTCAGTTGCATTCGATTTTTTCCATTCTACTTCACCAAACATCTCCATATGAGAACTAGTTACTTCAAGGGAAATGCAAGAGACCTTAGTTATGATGATGCACTAGGTCCACAGCTGGTTCTTTGTGTATGTTCTCCAAAGGCGTTTGTCGAGTGCTCATTAAGAAAGTTTCTGTACAATTTTCTGGACGAACTCCTTAAGAAAAGTTCTCCAAAAGTTCCCTATGAAAGAATCCTTTGAAGCATCAGGTCATCAAAAATGTGTTGAATACTTGTGGAGCAAAAACGGACTCCGTTTGAGTCAGATATCCATGTGTTAGTTAACACCGCGCTAAACTGATTTCGAACGACAGTTACAGACTAGTTCTTGTGTAGTGCATTCGATTTTTTTCCATTCTACTTCACTAAACATCTCCATATGAGATCCAATTACTTCTAGGGAAATGCAAGAGACCTTAGTTATGATGTTGCACTAGGTCCACGGCTAGGACTTTGTGTATGTTCTCGAAAGTCGTTTGTCGAGTGCTCATTAAGAAAGTTTCTGTACAAGTTTCTGAACGAACTCCTCAAGAAAAGTTCTCCAAAACTTCCCTATCAAAGAATACTTTGAAGCATTTGGTCGTCCTAAATGTTTTGACTATTTGTGGAGTGAAAACGGACTTCTTATGAGTCAGATATCCATGTTTCAGCTAACACTGCGCAAAACTGATTGCGAACGACAGTTACAGACTAGTTCTTGTGTAGTTGCATTCGATTTTTTCCATTCTACTTCACTAAACATCTCCATATGAGATCCAGTTACTTCTAGGAAATGCAAGAGACCTTATTTATGATGATGCATTAGGTCCATAGCTGGTTTTTTGTGTATGTTCTCCAAAGGCGTTTGCCGAGTGCTCATTAAGAAAGTTTCTGTACAATTTTCTGAACGAACTCCTTAAGAAAAGTTTTCCAAAAGTTCACTATGAAAGAATCCTTTAAAGCATCTGGTCATCACAAACGTTTAGACTACTAGCTACTCCGTATGAGTCAGATATCCATGTTTCAGTTAACACTGCGCAAAACTGATTCCGAACGACAGTTATAGACTAGTTCATGTGTAGTTGCATTCAATTTTTTCCATTCTACTTCACTAAACATCTCCATATGAGATCCAATTACTTCTAGAGAAATGCAAGAGACCTTAGTTATGATGATACACTAGGTCCACTGCTGGGACTTTGTGTATGTTCTCGAAAGGCGTTTGTCGAGTGCTCATTAAGAAAGTTTCTGTACAAGTTTCTGAACGAACTCCATAAGAAAATTTCTCCAAAAGTTCCCTATGAAAGAATCCTTTGAAGCATCTAGTCTTCACAAACATTTTGACTACTTGTGGAGCAAAAACGGACTTCTTATGCGTCAGATATCCATGTTTCAGTTAACACTGCGCCAAACTGATTCCGAACGACAGTTACAGACTAGTTCTTGTGTAGTTGCATTCGATTTTTCCATTCTATTTCACTAAACATCTCCATATGAGATCCAATTACGTTTAGGGAAAAGCAAGAGACCTTAGTTATGATGATGCACTAGGTCCACAGCTGGTTCATTGTGTATGTTCTCAAAAGGTGTTTGTCAAGTGCGCATTAAGAAAGTTTCTGGACAATTTTCTGAACGAACTCATTAAGAAAAGTTCTCCAAAAGTTCCATATGAAAGACTCCTTTGAAGCATCTAGTCGTAACAAATGTGTTGACTACTTGTGGAGCAAAAACGGACTTCGTATGAGTCAGATATCCATGTTTCAGTTAACACTGCGCAAAACAGATTCCGAACGATAGTTACAGACTAGTTCTTGTGTAGTTGCATTTGATTTTTTCCATTCTACTTCACTAAACATCTCCATATGAGATCCAATTACTTCTAGGGAAATGCAAGAGACCTTAGTTATGATGATGCACTAGGTCTACAGCTGGTTCTTTGTGTATGTTATCCAAAGGCGTTTGTCAAGTGCTCATTAAGAAAGTTTCTGTACAATTTTCCGAACGAACTCATTAAAAAATGTTCTACAAAAGTTCCCTATGAAAGAATTCTTTCAACCATCTGGTCGTCAAAAACGTTTTGACTACTTGTGGAGCCAAAAAGGAATCCGTATGAGTCAGATATCCATATTTCAGTTAACACCGCGCCAAACTGATTCCGAACGACAGTTATAGAATAGTTCTTGTGTAGTTTTCATTCGATTTTTTCCATTCTACTTCACTAAACATCTCCATATGAGATCCAATTACTTCTAGGGAAATGCAAGAGGCCTTAGTTATGATGATGCAATAGGTCCACAACTAGGACTTTGTGTATGTTCTCGAAAGGCGTTTGTCGAGTGTTCATTAAGAAAGTTTCTATACAAGTTTCTAGACGAACTCCTTAAGAAAAGTACTCCAAAAGTTCCCTATGAAATATCCTTTGAAGCATCTAGTTGTCACAAACGTGTTGACTACTTGTGGAGCGAAAACGGACTTCGTATGAGTCAGATATCCATGTTTTAGTTAACACTGCGCAAAACTGATTCCGAACGACAGTTACAGACTAGTTCTGGTGTAGTTGCATTCGATTTTTTCCATTCTACTTCACTAAACATCTCCATATGAGATCCAATTACTTCTACGGAAATGCAAGAAACCTTAGTTATGATGATGCACTAGGTCCACAGCTGGTTCTTTGTGTATGTTCTCTAGAGGCTTTTGTCGACTGCTCATTAAGAAAGTTTGTGTACAATTTTCTGAACGAACTCCTGAAGAAAAGTTCTCCAAAAGTATCATATGAAAGAATCCTTTGAAGCATCTGGTCGTCACAAATGTTTTGACTACTTGTGGAGCCAAAACGGACTCCGTATGAGTCAAATATCCAAGTTTCAGTTAACACTGCGCCATACTGATTCCGAACGACAGTTACAGACTAGTTCTTGTGTAGTTGCATTCGAGTTTGTCCATTCTACTTCACTAAACATCTCCATATGAGATCCAATTACTTCTAGGGAAATGCAAGAGACCTTAGTTATGATGATGCACTAGGTCCACAACTGGGACTTTGTGTATGTTCTCGAAAGGTGTTTGTCCAGTGCTCATTAAGAAAGTTTCTGTACAAGTTTCTGAACGAACTCCTTACAAAAAGTTCTCCAAAAGTTCCCTATGAAACAATCCATTGAAGCATCTGGTCGTCACAAATATTTTAACTACATGTGGAGCAAAAACAGTCTTCGTATGTGTCAAAGATCCATGTTTCAGTTAACACTGCGCAAAACTGATTCCGAACGACAGATAAAGACTAGTTCTTGTTTAGTTGCATTCGATTTTTTCCATTCTACTTCACTAAATATCTCCATGTGAGATCCAATTACTTCTAGGGAAATGCAAGAGACCTTAATTTTGTTGATGCACTATCTCCACAGCTGGTTCTTTGTGTATGTTCTCCAAAGGCGTTTGTCGAGTGCTCATTAAGAAAGTTTCTGTACAATTTTCTGAACGAACTCCTTAAGAAAAGTTCTCCAAAAGTTCCCTATGAAAGAATCCTTTGAAGCATCAGGTCATCACAAACGTGTTGACTACTTGTGGAGACAAAACGGACTCCGTATGAGTCAGATATCCACATTTCATTTAACACCGTGCCAAACTGATTCCGAACGACAATTAGAGATTAGTTCTTGTGTAGTTGCATTCGATTTTTTCCATTCTACTTTACTAAACATCTCCATATGAGATCCAATTACTTCTAGGGAAATGCAAGAGACCTTAGTTATGATGATGCACAAGATCCAAAACTGGGACTTTGTGTATGTTCTCGAAAGGCGTTTGTCGAGTGCTCATTAAGAAAGTTTCTGTACAATTTTCTGAACGAACTCAATAAGAAAAGTTCTCGAAAAGTTAAATTATGAAAGACTCCTTTGAAGCATCTGGTCGTCACAAATGTGTTCACTACTTGTGGAGCAAAAACGGACTTCGTATGGGTCAGATATCCATGTTTCTATTAACACTGCGCAAAACAGATTTCGAACGACAGTTACAGACTAGTTCTTGTGTAGTTGCATTCGATTTTTTCCATTCTATTTCGCTAAACATCTCCATATGAGATCCAATTACTTCTAGGGAAATGCAAGAGACCTTAGTTATGATGATGCACTAGGTCTACAGTTGGTTCTTTGTGTATGTTCTCCAAAGGCGTTTGTCGAGTGCTCATTAAGAAAGTTCCTGTACAATTTTCCGAACGAACTCATTAAGAAAAGTTCTACAAAAGTTCCCTATGAAAGAATTCTTTCAACCAACTGGTCATCAGAAACGTTTTTCCTACTTGTGGAGCCAAAACGGAATCCGTATGAGTCAGATATCCATATTTCAGTTAACACCGCGCCAAACTGATTCGGAACGACACTTATAGACTAGTTCTTGTGTAGTTTTCATTCGATTTTTTCCAGTCAACTTCACTAAACATCTCCATATGAGATCAAATTACTTCCAGGGAAATGCAAGAGGCCTTAGTTATGATGATGCACTAGGTCCACAACTAGGACTTTGTGTATGTTCTCGAAAGGCGTTTGTCGAGTGTTCATTAAGAAAGTTTCTATACAAGGTTCTAGACGAACTCCTGAAGAAAATTACTCCAAAATTTCCCTATGAAATATCATTTGAAGCATCTAGTTGTCACAAACGTGTTGACTACTTGTGGAGCAAAAACGGACTTCGTATGAGTCAGATATCCATATTTCAGTTAACACCGCGCCAAACTGATTCGGAACGACAGTTATAGACTAGTTCTTGTGTAGTTTTCATTCGATTTTTTCCAGTCAACTTCACTAAACATCTCCATATGAGATCCAATTACTTCCAGGGAAATGCAAGAGGCCTTAGTTATGATGATGCACTAGGTCCACAACTAGGACTTTGTGTATGTTCTCGAAAGGCGTTTGTCGAGTGTTCATTAAGAAAGTTTCTATACAAGTTTCTAGACGAACTCCTGAAGAAAATTACTCCAAAATTTCCCTATGAAATATCATTTGAAGCATCTAGTTGTCACAAATGTGTTGACTACTTGTGGAGCAAAAACGGACTTCGTATGAGTCAGATATCCATGTTTCAGTTAACCCTGCGCAAAACTGATTCCAAATGATAGTTACAGACTAGTTCTGGTGTAGTTGCATTCGATTTTTTCCATTCTACTTCACTAAACATCTCCATATGAGATCCAATTACTTCTAGGGAAATGCAAGAGACCTTAGTTATGATGATGCACTAGGTCCACAGCTGGTTCTTTGTGTATGTTCTCCAAAGGCTTTTGTCGACTGCTCATTAAGAAAGTTTCTGTACAATTTTCTGAACGAACTCGTGAAGAAAAGTTCTCCAAAAGTTTCATATGAAAGAATCCTTTGAAGCATCTGGTCGTCACAAACCTTTTGACTACTTTTGGAGCCAAAACGGACTCCGTATGGGTCAGATATCCATGTTTCAGTTAACACTGCGCCATACTGATTCCGAACGACAGTTAAAGACTAGTTCATGTGTAGTTGCATTCGATTTTTTCCATTCTACTTCGCTAAACATCTCCATATGAGTTCCAATTACTTCTAGGAAAATGCAAGAGACCTTAGTTATGATGATGCACTAGGTCTACAGCTGGTTCTTTGTGTATGTTCTCCAAAGGCGTTTGTCGAGTGCTCATTAAGAAAGTTTCTATACAATTTTCAGAACGAACTCATTAAGAAAAGTTCTACAAAAGTTCCCTATGAAAGAATTCTTTCAACCATCTGGTCATCAAAAATGTTTTGACTACTTGTGGAGCCAAAACGGAATCCGTATGAGTCAGATATCCAAATTTCAGTTAACACCGCGCCAAACTAATTCCGAACGACAGTTATAGACTGGTTCTTGTTCAGTTGCATTCGATTTTTTCGATTCTACTTCACCAAACATCTCCATATGAGAACCAGTTACTTCTATGGAAATGAAAGAGACCTTAGTTATGATGATGCACTAGGTCCATAGCTGGTTCTTTGTGTATGTTCTCCAAAGGCATTTGTCGAGTGCTCATTAAGAAAGTTTATGTACAATTTTCTGGACGAACTCCTTAACAAAAGTTCTACAAAAGTTCCCTATGAAAGAATCGTTTGAAGCATCAGGTCATCACAAATGTGTTGAATAATTGTGGAGCCAAAACGGACTCCGTTTGAGTCAGATATCCATGTGTCAGTTAACACCGCGCTAAACTGATTTCGAACGACAGTTACATACTAGTTCTTGTGTAGTGCATTCGATTTTTTTCCATTCTACTTCACTAAACATCTCCATATGAGAACCAATTACTTTTAGGGAAATGCAAGAGACCTTAGTTATGATGTTGCACTAGGTCCACAGCTGGGACTTTGTGTATGTTCTCGAAAGGCGTTTGTCGAGTGATCATTAAGAAAGTTTCCTTACAAGTTTCTGAACGAACTCCTCAAGAAAAGTTCTCCAAAAATTCCCTATGAAAGAATACTTTGAAGCTTCTGGTCGTCCTAAACATTTTGACTACTTGTGGAGCGAAAACGGACTTCTTATGAGTCAGATATCAATGTTTCAGCTAACACTGCGCAAAACTGATTCCGAACGACAGTTACAGACTAGTTCTTGTGTAGTTGCCTTCGATTTGTTCCATTCTACTTCACTAAACATCTCCATATGAGATCCAATTACTTCTAGGAAATGCAATAGACCTTATTTATGATGATGCACTAGGTCCAGAGCTGGTTTTTTGTGTATGTTCTCCAAAGGCGTTTGCCGAGTGCTCATTAAGAAAGTTTCTGTACAATTTTCTGAACGAACTCCTTAAGAAAAGTTTTCCAAAAGTTCACTACGAAAGAACCTTTAAAGCATCTGGTCATCAAAAATGTTTTGACTACTTGTGGAGCCAAAACGGAATCCGTATGAGTTAGATATCCATATTTCAGTTAACACTGCGCCAAACTGATTCCGAACGACAGTTATAGACTAGTTCTTGTGTAGTTTTCATTCGATTTTTTCCATTCTACTTCACTAAACATCTCCATATGAGATCCAATTACTTCTAGGGAAATGCAAGAGGCCTTAGTTATGATGATGCACTAGGTCCACAACTAGGACTTTTTGTATGTTCTCGAAAAGCGTTTGTCGAGTGTTCATTAAGAAAGTTTCTATACAAGTTTCTAGATGAACTCCTTAAGAAAAGTACTCCAAAAGTTCCCTATGAAATATCCTTTGAAGCAACTAGTTGTCACAAACATGTTGACCACTTGTGGAGCAAAAACGGACTTCGTATGAGTCAGATATCCATGTTTCAGTTAACACTGCGCAAAACTGATTCCGAACGATAGTTACAGACTAGTTCTGGTGTAGTTACATTCAATTTTTTCCATTCTACTTCACTAAACATCTCCATATGAGATCCAATTACTTCTAGGGAAATACAAGAGACCTTAGTTATGATGATGCACTGGGTCCACGGCTGGGAGTTTGTGTATGTTCTCGAAAGGTGTTTGTCGAGTGCTCATTAAGAAAGTTTCTGTACAAGTTTCTGAACGAACTCGTTACAAAAAGTTCTCCAAAGTTCCCTATGAAACAATCCATTGAAGCATCTGGTCATCACAAATATTTTCACTACTTGTGGAGCAAAAACGGACTTCGTATGAGTGAGAGATCCATGTTTCAATTAACACTGCGCAAAACTGATTCCGAACGACAGTTATAGACTAGTTCTTGTTTAGTTGCATTCGATTTTTTCCATTCTAGTTCACTAAATATCTCCATATGAGATCCAATTACTTCTAGGGAAATGCAAAAGAGCTTAGTTATTTTGATGCACTATGTCCACAGCTGGTTCTTTGTGTATGTTCTCCAAAGGCGTTTGTCCAGTGCTCATTAAGAAAGTTTCTGTATAATTTTCTAAATGAACTCCGTAAGAAAAGTTCTTCAAAAGTTCCCTATGAAAGAATCCTTTGAAGCATCAGGTCATCACAAATGTGTTGACTACTTGTGTAGCCAAAACGGACTCCGTATGAGTCAGATATCCACGTTTTAGTTAACACCGTGCCAAACTGATTCCGAACGACAGTTACAGATTAGTTCTTGTGTAGTTGCATTCGATTTTTTCTATTCTACTTTACTAAACATCTCCATATGAGATCCAATTACTTCTACGGAAATGCAAGAGACCTTAGTTATGATGATGCACAAGATTCAAAACTGGGACTTTGCGTATGTTCCCTATGAAAGAATCCTTTGAAGCATCAGGTCGTCACAAACGTGTTGACTACTTGTGGAGCCAAAACGGACTCCGTATGAGTCAGATATCCACGTTTCAGTTAACACCGTGCAAAACTGATTCTGAACGACAGTTACAGACTAGTTCTTGTTTAGTTGCATTCGATTTTTTCCATTCTACTTCACTAAATATCTCCATATGAGATCCAATTACTTCTAGGGAAATGCAAGAGAGCTTAGTTATGTTGATGCACTATGTCCACAGCTGGTTCTTTGTGTATGTTGTCCAAAGGCATTTGTCGAGTGCTCATTAAGAAAGTTTCTGTACAATTTTCTGAATGAACTCATTAAGAAAAGTTCTCCAAAAGTTCCATATGAAAGACTCCTTTGAAGCATCTGGTCGTAACAAACGTGTTCACTACTTGTGGAGCAAAAATGGACTTCGTATGAGTCAGATATCGAAGTTTCAGTTAACACTTCGCAAAACAGATTCCGAACGACAGTTACAAACTAGTTCTTGTGTAGTTGCATTTTATTTTTTCCATTCTACTTCGCTAAACATCTCCATATGAGATCCAATTACTTCTAGGGAAATGCAAGAGACCTTAGTTATGATGATGCACTAGGTCTACAGCTGGTTCTTTGTGTATGATCTCCAAAGGCGTTTGTCGAGTGCTCATTAAGAAAGTTTCTGTACAGTTTTCCGAACGAACTCCTTAAGAAAATTTCTCCAAAAGTTCCCTATGAAAGAATCCTTTGAAGAATCAGGTCGTCACAAATGTGTTGAATACTTGTGGAGCCAAAACGGACTCCGTTTGAGTCAGATATCCATGTGTCAGTTCTTGGGTAGTTGCATTCGATTTTGTCCATTCTACTTTACTAAACATCTCCATATGGTATCCAATTACTTCTAGGGAAATACAAGAGACCTTAGTTATGATGATGCACTAGGTCCAGAACTGGGACTTTGTGTATGTTCTCGAAAGGCGTTTGTTGAATGTTCATTAAGAAAGTTTCTGTACAAGTTTGTAATTGAAATCCTTAAGAAAAGTTCTCCAAAAGTTCAATATGAAAGAATCCTTTGAAGCATCTGGTCGTCACAAACGTTTTGACTACTTGTGGAGCCAAAACGGACTCCGTATGAGTCAAATATCCATGTTTCACCTAACACTACGCCTAACTGATTCTGAACGACAGTTAGAGACTAGTTCTTGTGTAGTTGCATTCAATTTTTTCCATTCTACTTCACTAAACATCTCCATATGAGATCCAATTACTTCTAGGGAAATGCAAGAGACCTTAGTTATGATGTTGCACTAGGTCCACTGCTGGGACTTTGTGTATGTTCAAGAAAGGCGTTTGTCGAGTGCTCATTAAAAAAGTTTCTGTACAAGTTTCTGAACGAACTCCTTAAGAAAATTTGTCCAAAAGTTCCCTATGAAAGAATACTTTGAAGCATCTGGTCGTCCTAAATGTTTTGACTAATTGTGGAGCAAAAACTGACTTTTTATGAGTCAGATATCCATGTTTCGGTTAACACTGCGCCAAACTGATTCCGAACGACAGTTACAGACTAGTTCTTGTGTAGTTGCATTCGATTTTTTCCATTCTACTTCACTAAACATCTCCATATGAGACCCATTTACTTCTAGGGAAATGCAAGAGACCTTAGTTATGATGATGCACTAGGTCCACAGCTGGCTCTTTGTGTATGTTGTCCAAAGGCATTTGTCGAGTGCTCATTAAGAAAGTTTCTGTACAATTCTCTGAACGAACTCCTTAAGAAAAGTTCTCCAAAAGTTCCCTATGAAAGAATCCTTTGAAGCATCAGGTTGTCACAAATGTGTTGAATACTTGTGGAGCCAAAACGGACTCCGTTTGAGTCAGATATCCATGTGTCAGTTAACACCGCGCAAAACTGATTTCGAACGACAGTTACAGACTAGTTCTTGGGTAGTTGCATTCAATTTTTTCCATTCTACTTTACTAAACATCTCCATATGGTATCCAATTACTTCTAGGGAAATGCAAGAGACCTTAGTTATGATGATGCACTAGGCCCAGAACTGGGACTTTGTGTATGTTCTCAAAAGGCGTTTGTCGAATGTTCATTAAGAAACTTTATGTACAAGTTTGTAAACAAACTCCTTAAGAAAAGTTCTCCAAAAGTTCAATATGAAAGAATACTTTGAAGCATCTGGTCATCACAAATGTTTTGACTACTTGTGGAGCCAAAACGGACTCCGTATAAGTCACATATCCATGTTTCACCTAACACTGCACCTAACTGGTTCTGAACGACAGTTACAGACTAGTTCTTGTATAGTTGCATTCAATTTTTTCCATTCTACTTCACTAAACATCTCCATATGAGATCCAATTACTTCTAGGGAAATGCAAGAGACCTTAGTTATGATGTTGCACTAGGTCCACTTCTGGGACTTTGTGTATGTTCTCGAAAGGCGTTTGTCGGGAGCTCATTAAGAAAGTTTCTGTACAAGTTTATGACCAAACTCCTTAAGAAAATTTCTCCAAAAGTTCCCTATGAAAGAATACTTTGAAGCATCTGGTCATCCTAAACGTTTTGACTACTTGTGGAGCAGAAATGGACTTTGTATGAGTCAGATATCCATGTTTGAGTTAACACTGCGCAAAACTGATTCCGAAGGACAGTTACAGACTAGTTCTTGTGTAGTTGCATTCGATTTTTTCCATTCTACTTCACTAAACATCTCCATATGAGACCCAATTACTTCTAGGGAAATGCAAGAGACCTTAGTTATGATGATGCACTAGGTCCACAGCTGGTTCTTTGTGTGTGTTCTCGAAAGGCGTTTATCGAGTGATCATTAAGAAGGTTTCTATACAAGTTTCTAAACGAACTCCTTAAGAAAAGTACTCCAAAAGTTCCCTATGAAAAATCCTTTGAAGCATCTGGTCGTCACAAACCTATTGACTACTTGTGGAGCAAAAACTGACTTCATATGACTCAGACATCCATGTTTCAGTAAACACTACGCAAAACTGATTCCGAACGACAGTGACAGACTAGTTCTTGTGTAGTTGCATTCGATTTTTTCCATTCTACTTCACTAAACATCTCCATATGAGATCCAATTACTTCTAGGGAAATGCAAGAGACCTTAGTTATGATGATGCACTAGGTCTACAGCTAGTTGTTCGTGTATGTTCTCCAAAGGCGTTTGTCGAGTGCTCATTAAGAAAGTTTCATTACAAGTTTCTGAATGGACTCCTTAAGAAAAGTTCTCCAAAAGTTCCCTATGAAACAATCCTTTGAAGAATATGGTCATCCCAAAATTTTTAACTACTTGTGGAGCAAAAATGGACTTCGTATGAGTCAGATATCCATGTTTCAGTTAACACTGCGCAAAACTGATTCCGAACGACAGTTACAGACTAGTTCTTGTTTAGTTACATTCAATTTTTTCCATTCTACTTCACTAAACACCTCCATATGAGATCCAATTACTTCTTGGAAAATGCAAGAGACTTTAGTTATGATGATGCACTAGGTCCACAGCTGGTTCTTTGTGTATGTTCTCCAAAGGCGTTTGTCGAGTGCTCATTAAGAAAGTTTCTGTACAAATTTCTGAACGAACAACTTAAGAAAAGTTCTCCAAAAGTTCCCTATGAAAGAATCCTTTGAAGCGTATGGTCATCACAAACATTTTGACTACTCGTGGATCCAAAATGAACTCCGTATGAGTCAGATATCCAAGTTTCAGTTAACACCGCGCCAAACTGATTAAGAACGACAGTTACAGACTAGTTCTTGTGTAGTTTTCATTCGATTTTTTCCATTCTACTTCACTAAACATCTCCATATGAGATCCAATTACTTGTAGGGAAATGCAAGAGGCTTTAGTTATGATGATGCACTAGGTCCACATCTAGGACTTTTTGTATGTTCTCGAAAGGCGTCTGTCAAGTGTTCATTAAGTAAGTTTCTATACAAGTTTCTAAACGAACTCATTAAGAAAAGTACTTCAAAATTTCCCTATAAAAAATCCTTTGAAGCATTCGGTAGTCACAAATGTTTTGACTACTTGTGTTGCAAAAACGGACTTCGTATGAGTCAGATATCCATGTTTCAGTTAACACTGCGCAAAACTGATTCCGAACGACAGTTACAGACTAGTTCTTGTGTGGTTGCATTCGATTTTTTCCACTCTACCTCACTAAACATTTCCATATGAGATCCAATTAAGTCTAGGGAAATGCAAGAGACCTTAGTTATGATGATGCACTAGGTGCACAGCTGGTTCTTTGTGTATGTTCTCCAAAGACTTTTGTCGAGTGCTCATTAAGAAAGTTTCTGTACAATTCTCTGAACGAACTCCTTAAGAAAAGTTCTACAAAAGTTCCCTATGAAAGAATACTTTCAACCATCTGGTCGTCACAAACATGTTGACTACTTGTGGAGCCAAAATGGACTCTGTATGAGTCAGATATCCATGTTTCAGTTAACACTACGCAAAACTGATTCCGAACGACAGTTACAGACTAGTTCTTGTGTAGTTGCATTCGATTTTTTCCATTCTACTTCACTAAGCATCTCCATATGAGATCCAATTACTTCTAGGGAAATGCAAGAGACCTTAGTTATGATGATGCACTAGGTCCACAACTGGGACTTTGTGTATGTTCTCGAAAGGCGTTTGTCGAGTGCTCATTAAGAAAGTTTCTGTACAAGTTTCTGAACAAACTCGTTAAGAAAAGTTCTCCAAAAGTTCCCTATGAAACAATCCTTTGAAGCATCTGGTCGTCACAAATGTTTTGACTACTTGTGGAGAAAAAATGGACTTCGTATGAGTCAGATATCCATGTTTCAGTTAACACTGCGCGAAATTTATTCGGAACGACAGTTACAGACTAGTTCTTGTTTAGTTGCATTCGATTTTTTCTAGTCTACTTCACTACACATCTCCATATGAGATCCAATAACTTCTACGAAAATGAAAGAGACCTTAGTTATGATGATGCACTAGGTCTACATCTGGTTCTTTGTGTATGTTCTCCAAAGGGGTTTGTCGAGTGCTCATTAAGAAAGTTTCTTTACAATTATCCGAACGAACTCATTAAGAAAAGATCTTGAAAAGTTCCCTATGAAAGATCTGGTCGTCACAAACGTTTTGACTACTTGTGGAGCCAAAACGGAATCCGTATGAGTCAGTGTGACGCCCCCGGTTCAATCGTACACTAGTCATACACGCAAACGTGTACGATCAAGCCCAGGGACTCACGGGAAGATATCACAACACAACTCTAAACACAAATAAACGGAGGTCCACAATATTACAGACCAGGGATCCAAAGATCCGAATACATAAGTCAGTCATACAAATAATATCTGGGTACAGACATAGTTAGACAAGTTTTGCTGAAGAAGGCTAGCACAAATAGCGACACTAGATCGAAAGGCGTTGGCCTCCTGCCTGGGAGCCTCCGATCCTACTCCTGGTCAGCTGGCTCGATCCAGTAGTACGTGCCCTCTGGACCCGCCTGGTAGTAGGCTCCGGTGGTGGCGTCTGGCTCCTGGACTCCATCGTCTGGTGTATCATCAAGGTGGGGTATATGGGGGAAAAGAGAAAATAAAGCAACCGTGAGTACTCATCCGAAGTACTCAGCAAGCAAGGATCTAGACTACATATGCAACATTATCAATGGAAAAGGCTGTATATGGGACTGGGCTGCAGAAATGCCAGAATAGAGAGAAAGGCCTAGTCCTATCGAAGACTAGCTCTTAAAACACTTTCTCAAGCCATCATCTTGCAGCAGTAGAAGAAGTAGAATACATTTATTTAAAACAACATGTTGAAGTACAGCTCAAAGATCCTTCCTCGACTCCCAGCGAGAAATATCCCGAAGCTTCAATTAAGTAACAAGTATCCAGTTTAAGTAGTAATCGGGATACACAAACTGAGCGTCCTTTACCGTAGGACCGGCTATCGATAGAAGATTCATCCCTGCAGGGGTGACTACTACAAACCAACCGCTCGATCAACTCTGGCCGACATCACTTGCTTGGTAATATGCCCGTCCTCGGAAGATCACACGAAGAAGCCTCTACCTAGGCTCAGCAGAGAGTGTCAGCACGCCGACTAACCTATCACCCGGTCTCCCATCCCCTGGCACCCTGCGCGTTGTGGCTCCGCCGGTCAGCCCACACTAACTCGCCAGTACCTATCCGCCCATCCCCATCCCCATCCCCGCCTTGTTCTGTGACGTCTTTCTATTTCGGCGAAACGTACATCGCAAGGCCCCATAACCATTATCCCGCGTGGTGGCAGTGCGTATAGCACGTCGACCCCCAATCAATCACACACCCAAATCCAAATGCCTCAATTAGTATCAAGCGGAGACAATCAAGTCTCTGATGCTCCGCCACATGTCCACTCAGTGCCCTTCCGGCACACCCGAAATCATATCCCCACTGCGCCACCCAGGGTGACCCGCCTGTGAAAAAGGTCAAGTAACCGTGTGGTCATAATCTCAGGGTGAACGTAAGAGGTATCACCCTCGAGGTTCACACTGAGGGTTTGCACGACAGAGTCGTATCGGACATGGAGAAGGAGGAATCACCCTCGATGACCACGACCGTACAGCTATGCTGCAGAGTATTCATCAGGAGTGCGTTACGAGGTTATCACCCTCGGCACTCGATAGAACTAACCAAGTTGTACAACTAAAGGGGGTGTGAAGTGAGGCCTGTCGTCTCTGATCGACGATCACGTTGATCGAGTCGTCGATGAACAAGCAGGGGCGACGAGGTAGTGGTGGGGTGGTCGCAGATGGTTCAAACCAACCTATACTAAACAGTTTATCATAGGCAGGTAAAGTAGCAATGAACAGGTTACAACAGCAGGCTATGCATCAAATAGGAGCATACATTAACAGTAGCGAAATCTAATGCAAGCAGGAAAATAGAATGGGCGATATCTGGAATGCTAAGGGGGGGGGGGCTTGCCTGGTTGCTCTGGCAGAGGGGGAGGTCGTCAACGGGCTGCTCGTCGGTTGAGTAGTCGTACCTGGTGCAGCGTCGTCGGTCTCGCGTCTATCGAGAGAGAAGGAGGGAGAGAAACAATAATTCCACGGCAAATATGCAAACAATATGTATGACATGTCTAAATGATGCCGGGGTGTTCTACTCCTCTGCAATATTTTAGTTAATTTAGGAATTTATTCGGATTTATTTATTAAGTTGGACACTATTCATTTATTCGAAATTGGTCAATTGTTTCAACGTTCTTATAGTTGTGGCATCTGACGGAGATACCGAGGGCGTATCCGGGTTCGTATCGTCGTTTTGAGCAATTTTCATGTACAAAGTATTTTCATCGGAGTTACGGTTTATTAATATGATTTTCTAAAGTTTTTATTAATTTCTGAAATTTAATTAATTATTTAATTCAACATTATCCGAAACGTGCTGATGATGACATCAGCATGACCCATGCTGATGTCAGCGGTTAATTAAGTTATTCCTAATTACTGTTTAATAATAACACTAATTAGTTAATTAGATTAACCTAATCAGGATTAATTAACTAATTAATTAATTATTATTTTTTTATTTTTTTATTATATTTATTATTATTTTTTATTTTTATTTGGGTCATGGGCCCCACTGGTCAGTGGACCAGGGCGGACACGTCCGGGCCGTGCCCTTTTGGGACCGGACATGTCCGGTGCCCAAAGGACGCACCGGCTCGGCCGGGCGGTCGGCAGCGGCGAAGCGTGCCAGCGACCACCGCTTTCGGGCGCCGGCAGCCAGGGATGCGCGCGCGCGCTAAGCCACAGCCGGCCTCCCCGGCCGGCCTCCCCGCCTCGCCGAGACCCCCCCGAGACGCGGACGCCCCCTGCCCCGCCCTCCCCACGCCGCCCCGGGACCCGGGGGCGCCCTGCGCGTGCCCGAGGGAGGTCGCCCTCCCAGGGAGAAGAAGGCCCGAGGCTCTCACCGTGATCCGTAGGGAGGGAACGGGGCACGGGGCGGGTGGTCGACGGGGACGACGGCATGGGGAGCAGGCCGGCGGGACGAAGCGGCGACGTGGCGCGTCGGCGGCGAGATGGAGACGGGGGGGGGGGGGGGGGGGGGCGCGGTCGGGCGGTCGGGGCGAGCGCGTCGAGGGAGCAGGCCGGCCGGAAGGGCTCCCGCGCGTCCACCGGCTCCGCGACAGCGATCGGGCGACGCAACGTTCCCCCCCCGCCGATCTGTCACCTGCACCGGTGGGGTTAGGTTTGGGTCTCCTGGGGGAGGCCATATAGAGAGGGGGCGCAGTTGGGCCGGCCGGTGGCTTCGCCCATGGGCCGGGGGGGGGGGTGTGTTTTCTTTTTTCTTTTCTGTTTCTTTTTCTTTCTTTTATTCTCTTTTCTCCACTGTTAAATGTTTAGGCCCCAAATGGCTTTTGTAAAAATGTGACCTATTTCAAAATACCAGTGCATTATTCCCTAATCCTACCACCTAAAATTAGTTTGGCAAACATAATTCCATATTTATTTCAGATTAAATAAATGGTTACTAAATATTATCTTTATCCACTATTTGAGGTTGTTCGAGTCACTTATCCAATTCCAATGATGTTGGTTTCAATTTTAGAATAGCCTGGAATATTTGTTACTTATCTGACATTTTAGCTCCTATGTTGGACAACTTTTATATTCCACTTTCATTTAAATTTGAATTGGACTTAGGAGTTGAAATGCAATATGATGCTAATGATGATTATGCACTGTTGATCTGCTAACATGTCATTATCAAAAGTGAATACTGTTGCTAATCACGGGGTGTTACAACTCTCCCATCTATTAAGAATTCTCGCCCGAGAATTAAGAGGAAGACTGAAAGAAAGAGGGGTATTTTCTTCGCGAAGACGATCCTCGCGTTCCCAAGTGGCTCATCTTCAAATGATTTGACCACTGAACCTGAGGAACTTGATTGACTTTTGACTGTTTCGACGCTTAGCTTGATCAAGAATACGGATGGGATATTCTGGATAGACAGATCTTCCCGTAATTCAAGCACTTCATGATCCACACTCGAATAGGAATCCTTGAAGCAGCGGCGGAGTTGGGATAACTGAAGACGTCATGTACTTAGAAAGATTTGGCGGCAATTCCAATTGATATGCCACTTCTCCTCGACGGGCAAGATACGGAACGGGCCAATGTAGCGAGGGGCTAACTTGCCTTTGATTCCGAACCGATGAGTGCCTTTCAACGGAGTGACGCGGAGGTAAGCTTGCTCGCCATGTTATATAGACTATTTTCCTGGTGCTTCGGTCATATTTGCTCTTCTGCCACTGACAAGACTTCAAATGTTCAACTGCCTTTTCCTTTTCTTCAGCTTGCCGAATAATGTCCGGTCCGACGATGAGCGTTCCCCAGTTTCTGACCAATTCAGAGGGGTTCGACCTTACGACCGTAATAGAACTTCAACGGTGCCATCTTCAGACTAGCTTGATAGCTATTGTTGTAAGAGAATTCGGATACGGGAGAAGATTCCTCCCATTTCTTCACCGAAGGAGATGACGCAACTCGAAGCATATCTTCGAGCACTTGATTCACTCGTTCAACTTACCCTGTGACTGAGGTGAAAAGCGGTACTGAACGACAGATGTGTTCCCATAGCTTCTTGGAAACTATTCCAGAATCTGGAGGTGAAGAGGCTGCCCAGTCAGAACTGATCTCCAACGGAACACCCGTGGAGTGACACAATTCGGGAACATACAGTCTGCTAAGCTGAACTGCTAGCAGTGATTGTCTCCTTAACAGGCAGAAAGTGGGCAACCTTAGAGAATCGGTCAATGACACAAAATAGCATCATGACCCTTCTGGGATTTCGGAAAACCAGTAATGAAATCCATTTGGACCTTGTCCCCATTCCATTCAGAATTCAGGGGTTGCAGAGTTCCTGCGGGCCTTTGATGTTGAGTTTAACGCGCGGGCCAACGTCACAACGAGAACAACGAGCATGTCTCTCTTCAATTAGGTGCACAGAATCTTGACAAATGTCACGGTACTACTCTTTGTGCTATAAACCGATGGATGAAATGGACCATGATTGTCCCATGAGGCTTCTCCTTTCAATAACTTTTTCCCTCTCATTCTTGAACTTGGGTACGAAGAGACGGTGTTGGAAAAATAGGATCCCATCTGCATCAAGATGGAATTCCGACGGCTTTCCTTTCTCGAGGTATCGCTTGATCTTTTCAACTTCAGTGTCATACCCTTGCATAACCTTAATGTCGTGTTCTAAATCTGGTTCGACAACCAGGGTATTGAGATAACCCTGTGGAACAATATGGAGGTTCAATTTGCAAAGCTCTTCATGGAGAAGAGGTTGTGTTTCTTGAACCATAAGATTGTTGCTATAGGACTTGCGACTCAAAGCATCGGCCATTACATTAGCCTTGCCGGGGGTATATGAAATATTCATATCATAATCGGCAATTGTTTCGAGCCATCTTTGTTGACGAAGGTTCAGATCTGGTTGAGTATATAGATACTTCAAGCTTTGGTGATCCGTGTATATCTCGCAACGGTTACCGAGAAGGTAATGTCGCCATAGCTTCAAGGCATAGATAACCGCAGAAAGTTCAAGATCATGCACGGGATAATTTTCTTCATGAGGACGCAATTGTCGGGAGGCATAAGCAATCACTTTGCGCTCTTGCATTAGGACACAGCCTAATCCTTGACGAGATGCATCACAGTATATCATGAAATCTTTTTGGGAATCCGGGGGTGCTAGTACTGGGGCAGATGTCAATTTATCTTTTAGTGTCTGAAAGCTTTCTTGACATTTTTCTGTCCACTCAAATTTAACACCTTTGTGAAGCAGATATGTCAATGGTTTTGCAATCTTGGAAAAGTTCTCAACGAATCGACGGCAATAACTAGCGAGTCCGAGAAAACTTCTGACTTGCTTAACATTCTTTGGGGGAGTCCAGTCGAGAATAGCCTGAACTCGTTCGGGGTTAACAGCAATCCCATCCTTGGAAATCACATGTCCAAGGTAAGTTACTTCCGGAAGCCAAAATTCGCATTTGGAATACTTCGCATACAACTGGTGTTCTCGGAGCCTTTCTAGAACAAGGCATAGATGTTCAGCATGTTCCTCTTTATTCTTAGAATAGACCAGAATATCATCTAGATATACCACGATGAATTTGTCGAGGTAATCCATGAATATATAATTCATCAGACGGGAGAACGTAGCTGGGGCATTCGTCAGGCCAAATGACATGACGGTGTATTCATAGGAGCCATAACGAGTGACGAATGCAGTCTTGGGAATGTCCTCTTCACGGACACGGATCTGGTGATAACCCAACCTCAAGTCGAGTTTAGAGAACACCGATGATCCAGCGAGTTGATCATAAAGATCATTGATCCGGGGCAGTGGGTATTTATTCTGGATTGTGGCTTGGTTAATGGGCCGGTAATCCTGAACCAATCGGTTAGTTCCATCCTTCTTCTTAACGAAGAGTGAAGGTGCTCCCCAAGCAGAGGAACTGGGGCGGATGAAACCACTCTTCAGTGACTTGTCGATTTCTTCCTTAAGCTCAAGAAGGTGATGCGGAGGCATCTTATAAGGTCGCTTGGCAATAGGAACGGTGCCAGGCTTCAAGTCGATGACGAACTCGACAGCTCTAGCCGGGGGTATTCCTGGAAGTTCTTCTGGAAAGACGTCTAGAAAATCTCGAACGACAGGAACGTTCTCGATCCCTTCCAGAGGTGAGGCGTTCAAAGCATTCATAACATATACCTCAGCTTCAGCGTCTCGAGTAATTCGGGCAGTGTAGTTCACTATCTCATCGGAGGGGTGAAGAAGTTGGATAATTTTAGTGGCACAATTGATCGAAGCAATGTGAGCTTTCAACCAATCCATTCCGAGTATGAGGTCTATGGTGGAAGACTTCAGGATAATAGGTGAAGCTAGGAATTCAAATTCCTCGATTTCAACAGGGACATTATGTGCCATCATAGTGGTTTGACATTGGCCTCCAGGGGTACGGACAACTATTGGCAGGTTCATCTTTTCGAATGCAATGTCATGAGATAATGCAAATGCTTCAGACATGAATGAATGCGATGCTCCTGAATCAAATAATACAGAAGCAGGTACTGAGTCAACAAGAAGGGTACCCATCACAGTAGCAGGTTGATCCTGGACTTCTTCAATGTCAATGTTGTAAGCCTGACCACGACCACGTGAAGCAGACCCAGTATTATAGTTGCGGGTCTGATTGTTGCCACGGCCATATCCACGACCAGCACGAGGAAAATCTAACTGATTCTGAGTCTGGCGGCAGTCTTTAGCCTGGTGGCCTGGTTTGCGGCACTTGAAACACAAACCATCTTCAGGACGAAGAGGGGCATTGTTCTGAATAGCTTGAGCCTTTGACGGCCTCGGTGGTGGAGGAGGCAGACGTGGTGCAGCATTGTTCTTTGGCGCAGAGGTATTGGGACGGAACGCGTTGTTGGGAATCCAAACTCTACGCTTCGGTGCTGAGCCCGAAGATGAGCCAGCATCACGATAGCGCTTCTGCGAGTCCTTGTGTTCCATCTGAGCGGTCTCAACGAGAATAGCCTTGTTCACTAGAGTTGAGAAGTCATTCCCATAACCATTATCCCCGTGGTGGCAGTGCGTATAGGGCACGTCGACCCACTCAGATCACACACCCAATCCAATAGGCTCAATTAGTATCAAGCGGAGACAATCAGAGTCTCTGATGCTCCGCCACAATGTCACACTCAAGTGCCCTTCCGGCACACCCAAATCATAGATCCCCACGGGTACCACCAGGGTGGACCCGCCTGTGAAAAAGGTCAAGTAACCGTGTGTCATAATCATCAGGGTGAACGTAAGAGGATCACCCTCGAGGTTCACACTGAGGGTTGCACGACAGAGTCGTATCGGACATGGAGAAGGAGAATCACCCTCGATGACCGACCGACCGTACAGCTATGCTGCAGAGTATTCATCAGGAGTGCGTTACGAGGTATCACCCTCGGCACTCGATAGTAACTAACCAGATTGTACAACTAAGGGATGTGAAGTGAGGCGTCTGTCTCTGATCGACGATCACGTTGATCGAGTCGTCGATGAACAAGCAGGGCGACGAGGTAAGGTGGGGTCACAGATGGTTCAAACCAACCTATACTAAACGTTTATCATAGGCAGGTAAATAGCAAGAACAGGTTCACACAGCACTATGCATCAGAATAGGAGCATACATTAACAGTAGCGAAATCTAATGCAAGCAGGAGAATAGAATGGGCGATATCTGGAATGCTCAAGGGGGGGGGGCTTGCCTGGTTGCTCTGGCAAGAGGGGAAGGTCGTCAACGGGCTGCTCGTCGGTAGAGTAGTCGTATCCTGGTGCAGCGTCGTCGGTCTCGGCGTCTATCGAGAGAGAAGGAGGGGGAGAGAAACAATAAATTCCACGGCAAATATGCAAACAATATGTATGACATGTCTAAATGATATGCGGGGTGTTCTACTCACTACTGCCTACTAATGATTTAGTTATTTAGGAATTTATTCGGATTTATTTAATTAAAGTTGGACACTATTCATTTATCGAAATTGGTCTAATTGTTCAACGTTCTTAATGTTGCGGGCATCTGACGGAGATACCGAGGCGTATCCGGGTTCGTATCGTCTTCTGAGCAAGTTTCATTACAAAGTATTTTCATCGGAGTTACGGTTTATTTAATAATATTTTCTAAAGTTTTTATTTAATTTCTGAAATTTAATTAATTATTTAATTCAACATTATCCGAAACAGTCTGATGATGACATCAGCATGACCCATGCTGATGTCAGCGGTTAATTAAGTTTACTTAATTACTAATTACTGTTTAATTAACACTAATTAGTTAATTAGATTAACCTAATCAGGATTAATTAACTAATTAATTAATTATATTTTTTTTATTTTTTTTTTTTTTTATTTTATTTTTATTTGGGTCATGGGCCCCACTGGTCAGTGGACCAGGGGCGGACACGTCCGGGGCGTGCCCCTTTTGGGACCGGACATGTCCGGTGCCCAAAGGGGACGCACGGGCGGGCGCGGGCGTCGGGGGCCGCGAAGCGTGGGGCGCAGGCGAGCGCCCGGGCCCGGAGGCGCGACGGCGCGGTGCTAGCCCGCGGCGCAGCGCTGCGGACCGGCGCTCCCGAGGCGAAGCGGGGCAAGATCCGCGCAGTAGCGAGGCGGGGCACGCGCGCGCGTGTGCGAGGCCGGCTAGTCTGCTGCGCCGCGGCCGTGCCGAGCCGCGAGCGCGGGCGGACGGCGGCACGGGCGCGTCGCCGCGATTGCGGGAGCAGAGAGGGGGGGAGAGGCCCGAGCCTCACCTTGATCCGTAGGAACGGGGCAGCGGGGGTCGGAGTGGTCACGGGACGACGCGATGGGGAGGCAGGCCGGCGGGGACGAAGCGGCGACGTCGGGCGTCGGCGCGAGATGAGACGGGGGGGGGGGGCGGTCGGGCGCGTCGGGTGAGCGGCGTCGAGGGACCCATAACCATTATCCCGTGGTGGCAGTGCGTATAGGGCACGTCGACCCACTCAGATCACACACCCAATCCAATAGGCTCAATTAGTATCAAGCGGAGACAATCAGAGTCTCTGATGCTCCGCCACAATGTCACACTCAAGTGCCCTTCCGGCACACCCAAATCATAGATCCCCACGGGTACCACCAGGGTGGACCCGCCTGTGAAAAAGGTCAAGTAACCGTGTGTTCATAATCATCAGGGTGAACGTAAGAGAATCACCCTCTGAGGTTCACACTGAGGGTTTGCACGACAGAGTCGTATCGGACATGGAAAGGAGAGATCACCCTCGTGACCGGACCCGACCGTACAGCTATGCTGCAGAGTATTCATCAGGAGTGCGTTACGAGGTATCACCCTCGCACTCGATAGTAACTAACCAGATTGTACAACTAAAGGGATGTGAAGTGAGGCGTCTGTCTCTGATCGACGATCACGTTGATCGAGTCGTCGATGAACAAGCAGGGCGACGAGGTAAGGTGGGGTCACGATGGTTCAAACCAACCTATACTAAACGTTTATCATAGGCAGGTAAATAGCAATGAACAGGTTACACAGCACTATGCATCAGAATAGGAGCATACATTAACAGTAGCGAAATCTAATGCAAGCAGGAGAATAGAATGGGCGATATCTGGAATGCTCAAGGGGGGGGGGCTTGCCTGGTTGCTCTGGCAAGAGGGGAAGGTCGTCAACGGGCTGCTCGTCGGTAGAGTAGTCGTATCCTGGTGCAGCGTCGTCGGTCTCGGCGTCTATCGAGAGAGAAGGAGGGGGAGAGAAACAATAAATTCCACGGCAAATATGCAAACAATATGTATGACATGTCTAATGATATGCGGGGTGTTCTACTCCTCGCCTACTAATGATTTAGTTAATTTAGGAATTTATTTCGGATTTATTTAATTAAAGTTGGACACTATTCATTTATCGAAATTGGTCTAATTGTTCAACGTTCTTATGTTGCGGGCATCTGACGGAGATACCGAGGCGTATCCGGGTTCGTATCGTCTTTCTGAGCAAGTTTCATGTACAAAGTATTTTCATCGGAGTTACGGTTTATTTAAAATGATTTTCTAAAGTTTTTATATTAATTTCTGAATTTAATTAATTATTTAATTCAACATTATCCGAAACAGTGCTGATGATGACATCAGCATGACCCATGCTGATGTCAGCGGTTAATTAAGTTTATTAATTACTAATTACTTTTTAATTAACACTAATTAGTTAATTAGATTAACCTAATCAGGATTAATTAACTAATTAATTAATTATTATTTTTTTTATTTTTTTTATTTTTTTATTTTATTTTTATTTGGGGTCATGGGGCCCCCTGGTCAGTGGACCAGGGGCGGACACGTCCGGGGCGTGCCCCTTTTGGGACCGGACATGTCCGGTGCCCAAAGGGGACGCACGGGCGGGCGCGGGCGTCGGGTGGCCGGCGAACGTGGGGCGCAGGCGAGCGCCTGGGCCGGAGGCGCGCGGCGCTGTGCTTAGCCCTGCGGTCGCAGCTGCTTTTGCTTGGTCCGGTCGCCGAGGCGAAGCGGGGCAAGATCCGCGCAGTAGCGAGGCGGGCACGCGCGCGCGTGTGCGAGGCCGGCTAGTCTGCTTGCGCGCGCGTGCCTTGCCTCGAGCTGCTGAGCGCGGGCGGATCGCCACGGGGCGCGTTCGCCCGATTGCGGGAGCAGAGAGGGGGGGAGAGGCCCGAGCCTCACCTGATCCGTAGGACGGGGCAGCGGGGGTCGGAGTGGTCGACGGGACGACGGCGATGGGGAGGCAGGCCGGCGGGGACGAAGCGGCGACGTGGGCGTCGGCGGCGAGATTGAGACGGGGGGGGGGGGCGGTCGGGCGCGTCGGGTTGAGCGGCGTCGAGGGA